>JAURVB010001053.1:0-40918 GCA_033002965.1 Piper betle
CGAATTACACATAATTGCAGTTGATATATAGGGGAAACGAGTTTAATTGTAAAGGGTATTACAATCTACAACCTCTGACATCATTCCACATTCCTATGTAAACAAGACCAAATTGGTGTTTTACGATCAACTCTCTTACATGGATATCTACAATTCAAATGCATTCTTATAGTTAGAATCATAAACTACTTCATCCAAGGGCATCATAATTCTGCCTATTCCTAGAGCCTGACTGATTCTCTTATTCATGCAAGAGTTAGCTATTCTCTTAAAACATTAAGGGAAGATATGAATTAATTTTGTAAAATTCTGATGGCGAGGTCTTGACATCGACTTCTCTTCAATAGTGTGTGTCTTCCTGTAACTTAGCTTCCATAACTTCTTCCTTCCAATCTTCAACTCTCCAATCAGGTTGGCAACGTGAAGCACTTAGGAAGAAGAAGATGAAGAGTTCTCCCTTTGTAATGAATGGGGGTATATATTAAGTTGAGGTCGGGGATCTCTTAGCAATTTATCAGCAACTTCCTATCCTCAAATTAGTGTAGTGCATGTCAACCCAATCATCATTCTTCTAACAGTGTGCTCCAGTCTTTTTCCTTGTTCCCTCAATGTCTTGTGGAGTTGGTGAAGTTGTCTCTAGATATTCAATTTGCTCCAATATGTCAAGCTTGTTAGTGGTAACTTCTTTGGAGCTTCTTTCTCAAGGATTATGTTTATATACTGTTGGGAAATGACTCTTATGAATCGGTAGAGCACTTGATGGCTGTCAATTCAAAATATGCACTGCAATCCTGAAATTCTCAACCCAATATTCCGAAGGAACACCATTGTTGAACAACTGGGTCATTCTTAACAGGACAAAAGGCCTGTCTTCATTCAATAATTCCAAGTTATTCAGGTATATGAGGACAATTAAACTGATGCAACACTCCTTGATCCTCCAAATAAGTTCGTAATCTAGCCTTTACAAACTCGCACCCATTCTCTGAATGAAACACTTTCATAGACTGACCAAATTGTGTCAGCAGAAATTTATCAAATGTAATAAAACAATCAGAAAAGTTTGATTTATTTTGTGCGGTAAAAACCCAACAAAAATTAGGAAAATAAAAAAAGAGCACAGTATCTAAAGCCTTTCAGAAGTTACATGAGCAGGTCCCTATAAATCATGATGAACTGTTTCCAGCAAGTTGTGAAATGATTTAGTAAATGGTAACTTGTGAGATTTAGTCATTTGATAAGTACTACAAATATAGTCTCTTTGCTTTCAGAGTTCACATGAAGGAGGTCATTCTTCTACAACCTTTCCAACACTCGTGATGAGAAGTGTCCGAGTCTCTTGTGCCGTACTCCTTCACTAGCAGCAGCTTGCCAATTTGAAAATAGGGCAGCCTCTTTAATTTACTCTAAAACATAAAGGCCACCATCTCTTGAACCACGAGCCATTACTCTCCTTGTAGGTCGACTCACCACAGTAAAAGCATTTGATGTAAATTCTAATATACAACCATGATCTTTTGTGAACTAGCTGATGGATAATAAAGTTTTTCTCATGGCTGAATCATAAAGTTCATTAATCAAAACTAAAGGTCTAGACAAAGTATTGATGTGAACTTTTCCAATATGAATAATGGGAAGAGAAGAACCATTACGTATCATGATGCTATCAGAACCATGGTAATCTTGTAGTTGAGTAAAATATCTAGATCACCAGACGGGTGATGTTGCTCCAGACTCAGGCATCCAATCCGAAAAATCACATGTGGTCAGTTGCATAGCAGCTAAGTAGTCTGCAAATCAAGAACCTGACACTCTTCATTGTAACATTCCCAGCACTAAACAGTAATATGTCCTTTCTTGAAGCACAATTGGCATATGATATACTCTAAAATGCTGCCTTAGAATCCATTGAGGATGGCACTTGTAAAGAAGCAGTAGGACGCATCTCAACATTTCTTGGAATAACAGCTTGTTTATTTTGTGCTTGTGTAGGATGAAAGCCTCACCTTTGTGAAGAGAAAACTGGATTTTGATCATAAACATGCTTATTATGATTTTGATACCAGCCCATTGATTTTGATGCTGATTTCTATAACCATAACGATTATAGCCACGTCCTCTTCCTCTATTTGATCCATGAAATTGGGGATAGTACACAGAATTCATTTGACTAACCAATGCCATTTTTGAATTAGCAGACTCATTCGAGTCAGAAATTTTGTGGCTAACAAAAGTCATTGGTGAACTGCTTGCCTCATCAGGTTTCTTCTATTTACACCTTGTTTCAAAACTTGCAAGTTTTGCCACCATCTTAGTATATGTGCAGGGATTACAAATCATGGAAGTAGTGAACATAGTGTAGTCATGACCCAATCCATTTAGACTCCAAAAAAAATTTGATGATCAGGAAGAGGTTGATCAATAGATTCCATTTCAATACAAACTAACTTGAAAGTAGCCAGATAGTCAAACAAAGATGAATATGAAGATCTACGAATTGTTTGCAACTTTTCTTGAAACATCAAGTCTCTATCCTCCCCCGACACTTGATTCATGAAAGTGTTTCCATACATCGGCCAAAGTTTCCAAACAAAGTACACAACCAATTACTTCTTTACAAAAAGTACTGGTTATCCAACCTTTCAACAATCAATCAAATTTTTTTCCAAGATTCATACAGAGGATTAGGAACAACAATGACAGAACCATCAGACATTGTAATTGACTTTGTTTTGTGAGGAGGTATGCTTCTATCCATGAACCCAATAAAACCATGTGTAAAATGAGGCCGTTAGCCAGATGTTTTAGTGTTGCTTTGCCTATAGACTGGGCCGAATAGCATGCATACGGATTATTTTTTTAACTGCCTATATTTTATGAGGATTATATCTTGGTCTGCTTTGTGAGCCAAGGCTTTAATTACCCTGATGTTTAGACACACTTGGTTGGGCGCTATGTTGCTACAACTATTTTAATTTTGTTTGAGGCCATTGTACTGTAGTTAGCGTTTAGGACCATGGTTCCCGCAGTCTAGAATATCCGGTGCCCCAGGAGTCGGGGAAGATTTGAATTCTCCCGGGCAGTCAAGTCATGGATGTCTAGGCTCTGTGCCCAAGCCCTCGCACCCATCACTTTTGCTTTAGCCCTTGGATTTCCTCCTCCCAGTGCCAAGGCACTCCTGCAGTGCCTTCACCTGGCTTCTTTTGTCTTTTTGGGCCAATCGTGGGCGCCCCAGTGCTCACTCAGCGCATTAGCGCCTGACCTTAGTCCGATCAATCACAGTGGGTGGACGCTTTTGATTGGCCAGCCTGACCAACACTCCAACGCTATAGCGCTCAGCGGTGGAACGGCTTAGCACTCACCGGTAGAGCGCCTTAGCGCTCACCTAGCCCGCGCCGGCGCCCTTGCTCCCTGTCTGTTTCCCTTCTTTATATATAGCCGACCTTCAACAAGTCTTCTCCCTTTCCATTCACTTCCTCCGTCCTTCCTTCTTGATCCTTTCTTTACTCATTCTTCCTACTCCCCCCAGCTTCCTCAACAGCCTCCAGCAGCCCTTCCTCCTAGAGATCTCCCTCTCCTGTCTTCCATTCTCTCATTCTTTATCTCCTTCAAATGTATTTCTCCTTCCTCCCTTTAATTCTTTTTCTCTTGGTTTTTCCTTGTTGTTTGGTTGTTGTTTCATGTTTGTGGTTGCTTATTTAGGTTGTTTAGCTGGTTTTTAGCTGTTGGGAAATAGACGCTTCAGCGGAAACAACCCAGAAAATATTTCCCCTCAAGATGAAATGAAAACAAATATAAAATGGATAGGAGACACCAAGAAAAAAATGGATGGAAACTTTTCTCCCAATTTAGAGAAAAGAAAACCAACCTACTCTATCAACTTTGATTAAGAAAACTCTTACAAGTCAAGTATCGAAGAAAAAAACTCTCCTAACCCAAATCAGACCAATAACAAGATCTGAAAATACAATTCTTGAGAATACAATATATGAGAAATTGGGAAAACTAACATACACCTCAAAAGAAAATTGGATCAAACTCACACCCTGGATGACGACCCCTACTTCAACTTGAGATGATGTAAACTTCTCCAAACTCTCCCTATATGAACCAAATGTGCTCAAAAGCTCTCAAGAGGATGTTTTTTCTAACATCAGAATTCTCCTTTATATAGAAGATTATGAGTAGAATTCTAAAGGCCAACTCATTACACTTCTATCGCAAAGGATGAAATCACACATCGGAATACCAAATGCCAACCATTAGTGCGATAACCAAAAAACCAAAAACTGGTAATTGAGTTTTTCAATGTGAATGGGTGAGGGAAACTCAACAAATCCTCCCCTTCACGAATCCATGAGCTAACTAGACATAAGTGGTAGCAAAATTCTCCATACCAGCTCCACTTCGACAAAATAAATGTTTGTCCTTTGTCACAATCTTGGTTAACATATCAGAGATGTTCTTGTCAGTGTGCACCTTGTTCAACTCTAACAACTTTCTCTCCAACACATCTCTGATCCAATAATATCGAACATCTATGTGTTTACTCTTTGAATGAAAACTAGAGTTCTTACTCAAATGTATAGCACTTTGACTATCACAAAGTACCTCATACTTATCTTGAAGTATCCCAATTTCATTCAAAAATCTTTTCAACCATAGAACTTCTTTGCAAGCTTCTGTAACTGCAATGAATTCAGCTTCAGTTGTGGATAGAGCAACACACTTTTGCAATTTGGATTGCCAAGAAACAGCGCCACCTGCAAAAGTAACAACAACCCCAGAAGTAGATCTCCTCGAGTCAAGATCACCAGCCATATCTGCATCAGTATAACATGATAAGATAGGCTTACCTCCCCAAAGCATAAACTTAGCTTGGAAGTACCTCTCAAATATCTCAATATCCACTTAACTGCTTGCCAATGTTCTTTACCAGGATTAGACAAATGTCTACTTACTGCCCCGACAGCATACGCTATGTCTGGTCTGGTACAAACCATAGCATACATAAGGCTCCCTACAGCAGATGCATAAGGGACATTCTTCATTTCATTTACTTCTGCTTCACTTAGCTCACCCTTCTTTAACTTGAATTGAGCTCCTAGTGGAATAGAAACTGGCTTGGCTTCCTTCATGCTGAATCGCTCAAGAATTTTCTCAATGTATTTTTCTTGAGATAACCAAATTTTCTTAGCTTTTCTATCTCGCCGGATAGATATGCCAAGAATTTGCTTAGCAGGACCCAAATCCATCATAGCAAAGGATTTGCCTAATTTTTCCTTCAAATCTGCAATATTTGATTTCTCCTGTCCAATAATCAACATATCATCAACATAAAGAAGCAAAATGATAAAGTCATTTTTCCCAAATTTCTTGATAAAAACACAATTGTTAGAAACAGTTTTGTTGTAGCCTTGACTATCCATAAAAGAGTCAAACTTCTTATACCACTGTCTAGGAGCTTGCTTCAGGCCTTTCTCCCCTTAGGAAGATTCCACTTGTTGTTCAAGACCTTTCTCCCCTTAGGAAGATTCACAAGCTCATATGTCTTGTTCTCATGCAATGACTTTAATTCATCTCGCATGGCACTTACCCATTTGTCTTTCTCTTTGTGACTAAGAGCTTCACTGTAGTCTTCAGGCTCACCACTTTCTGTGAGAGTCACATAAGTAGACTTTGGATACTTTGTGGATGGCTTAACAATTCTACCAAATTTTGTTCTAGTAGCATCAGCCTCCCCTTGATCAACAGCCTGATCATCATCATGTACCTGTTCATCAACAACATCAGGAACTATATCATTAGAAATGTCATTATCCTCACCTTCACCGTCACGAGGCAAAAATATAGGAATGTCATCTCTGACTTCTTCATCAATCTGTTCAGCTACATCTTGAACAATATCCTCTACAACCGTTGGAGGAGCAAATGAAGTCTTAACCTTCACAACATAATCCTGAGTATCACTTTGGGTAGTTGTTTCATTCCCAAAGTCCTCTAGAAATTGATTCTCTCGAAACACCACATCCCGGCTTCGAACAATCTTTTTCTCCTTAGGATCCCAAAGTCTGAAACCAAACTCTTTATCCCTATAACCCAGAAATATGCATTCAAACGTCTTAGCATCAAGCTTAGACCTTAGTTCCTTTGGCATATGTACAAAGGCTTTACAACCAAACACCCTTAAATGAGTGTATTTTACCTCCCTACCAGTCCAAACTTTTTCTGGAACATCTCCATTTAAAGTAAGTGTAGGAGACTTGTTAATTAAATAACAAGCAGTACAAATAGCTTCAACCCAAAATTCTTTAGGTAATTTTGCTGTAGAAAGCATACACCTAACCCTTTCTTGAATTGTTCTGTTCATTCTCTCAGCCACTCCATTCAATTGTGGAGTATAGGGAACAATCTTCTCATGCTGAATGCCATGTTTGTCACAATAAACCTGAAACTCATTAGAACAATACTCACCTCCATTATCACTTCTTAAACATTTCAAAGTTTTCCCTGTTTCTCTCTCTACAAGAACATGAAATGATTTGAAAGTATTAAACACATCACTTTTATTCTTCAAACAGTAACACCATACCTTCCTTGAAGCATCATCAATAAAAGTGACAAAATAAGAGGCTCCACCAAAAGACTTTATCTCCATTGGACCACATACATCAGAATGTACAAGTTCAAGTATTTGTGTCTTCCTTTTGCTAGTAGATACAAAAGAAGCCCTACGTTGTTTTCCAGCCAAACAATGATCACAAGAGCTTAGTGTTGTCTGATCAAGTTGTGGAAGATAGTTCTTCTTTTTCAAAAATTCTAGCCCCTTTTCACTCATGTGTCCCAACCTTCTATGCCACAAATCAGTTGTGAGAGTAGTAGAGGTAACATTAACCTCCCCGTGAACCAGACTAGATGTAGTCCTATAAAGACCACCATACTTCTTCCCTTTAGCAACCACTAGAGAACCTTTCACCAATTTCCATAAGCCACATGAAAATTGTGAAACATAGCCCTCATCATCTAGCACACCTGTTGACATCAAATTCAATCTTAAATCAGGAATATGACGTACATTTTTCAAAACAAGTTTGCAACCAGAATTGGTCACAATATGCACATCACCATGACCAACAATTTTAGACGTCCCATTGTTGCCCATCTTCACCACACCTAGATCAGTTGTCACATAGGTGTTGAAGAAATCTTTACATGGGGTAGCATGAAACGATGCGCCAGAATCAATCACCCAACTAATATCATCATTAGTTGTCAAACAATCATTTCCTTCATCAAGTATGATTAGTATATCTTCTGTTGCAACATTGGCAGTCTTATCATCTTCACTCTTATTGTCAATCACCTTACCATTTCTTAGATCTTTCTTGTATTTGTAACAGTACTGCTTCTTATGGCCGGCTTTATCACAATAAAAACACTTGAAGGTCTTGTTTCTGGATTTAGACCTTCCTCTACTCTTATCTCTTCCACTTGGATTCCTACTTTTTGATCTTCCTCGAGGACTAAATTCAGAAACCAAAGATTGGGATGAATTAGAGAAGGTTACCTGTTGTGTTTTCCTTCTCACTTCTTCACTCAAAAGGCAACTTGAAACCATATCAAAAGTCAGCTGCTTGTCAACATTATTCAAAGAAATAACTAAAGGTTCCCAAGACTCTGGTAAAGTATTCAATAATAGACAAGCTTGCCAAGCATCATCAAGAGGCATATTCAAACTAGATAATTGAGTTAATATACCTTGCATCTCATTGATGAAGTCGCTGACTTCTGCCCCATCCTTATACCGAAGATTCATCAATCTTCTGACCAGCAAATTTCGGTTTCCAGGAGTGTCTCTCTCATACATATACAAGAGCTTATCCCAAAGCTCCTTAGCTGTCTTTGTTCCCGACACATGGTTATATACGTTCTGTTCTAACCATTGTCTGATCAAAGCCATGCATTTTCTGTCCATCTTGATCCATTCAGCGGTGACCCTCGACTCAACCTTAGCAGTAGGTAGAGGAGGAATCAAAGTAGCATTCCCTTCATCAGTCACCGGTGGACTGGAACTTGACGAAGCTGTCCCTTCATCAGTCACAACCGGAGTAGCACTCAACGGTGGACTGGTCGACTTAGGAGGACCAAGAATTGGATCATATAAATCCTTAGTGAATAAATAATCAATCATACGACCCTTCCAGTAATGCCAATTTGACTTACCTTTAAGGGCGACCATCTTAACATGTTTCTCATCATTCATCTTGACACAAAAGGTTACTACCCAAACCAAGACAAACAAACGAACCAAAGATAACCAAGCTCTGATGCCGCTTGTTGGGAAATAGACGCTTCAGCGGAAGCAACCCAGAAAATATTTCCCCTCAAGATGAAATGAAAACAAATATAAAATGGATAGGAGACACCAAGAAAAAAATGGATGGAAACTTTTCTCCCAATTTAGAGAAAAGAAAACCAACCTACTCTATCAACTTTGATTAAGAAAACTCTTACAATCAAGTATCGAAGAAAAAAACTCTCCTAACCCAAATCAGACCAATAACAAGATCTGAAAATACAATTCTTGAGAATACAATATATGAGAAATTGGGAAAACTAACATACACCTCAAAAGAAAATTGGATCAAACTCACACCCTGGATGACGACCCCTACTTCAACTTGAGATGATGTAAACTTCTCCAAACTCTCCCTATATGAACCAAATGTGCTCAAAAGCTCTCAAGAGGATGTTTTTTCTAACATCAGAATTCTCCTTTATATAGAAGATTATGAGTAGAATTCTAAAGGCCAACTCATTACACTTCTATCGCAAAGGACGAAATCACACATCGGAATACCAAATGCCAACCATTAGTGCGATAACCAAAAAACCAAAAACTGGTAATTGAGTTTTTCAATGTGAATGGGTGAGGGAAACTCAACAGATTCTAGCTTTGCTTGCTTGAGATTAGGTTGTCATCTCAAAAAGTGCCGTTTTTATCATGTATGTGTTAAGAGTTAGACTATCCATGTTTGTTTATGCAATACTACTCTCATTTTATGGTAAAAAAATGTCGTCTATGGCTTGTCAGATTCCTGATTCAAAGAAGAACACGTCCATATGCACTTTGCGCATGTTCTATAGCTTTATTGAACATGAATCATTATAGAAATGATGAAATGTTGTTATCCTTTGCCATGATCCAGTTCTGTAATGCCGGTTGTGTGATATTTCCAATCATGTTAGAGATTATTTTGATGAGATCTTTTTAACATGTTTATATCTATATGTTAGCTAAATACAATTAAAATTTTGCACTAAATGGACGAGGTTAAAGGCATGAACAAAACCTCAAATTTCTATCTTTGCTCTCTGTTTCTGTGAAACCGTGACAAAGGCCGACATTACGCTAAGTAAATGGACAGTGGAGAGACCTCCTACACTATTGACAAAATACGGTGATGATCCACAAAGCGTCTAATTTCAGTTGTGTGAAACCCTAGTTCCTAAGCTTGCATTGAAAAATATAGGAACCTAGGTAGATGGCGGTAAAATTTGATGAACTTTTACTCAGAACTTCGATTAGATGTATACCAAATTCTCATAAACGTTTAGAGCATTTTAACTTCTAATGAATCCATTAGAAGTTTCCCAATCCTTGGAGGTAGCTTACTATTCCATAAGCCCAATGACAAAACCCTTGACTTCTTATTTTCTGTAGCCCATCACACTAAGAATTTCGGTCTGATACTTTATGGGATTCAAGCCCATGATGTTATCAGCCCAGTATATTTTATGCCAGATTTATATTCATTTTTAAGCCCATGAACCAAGCCCACCATTTTTAGTGTGCAGGTCATGCTCACCGGTTCAGAACCTAAATCCTAGGTTATTGGGACTGGTTGATCTAGTTAGCCCACAGGCCAACCCATGGTGATTTTTAGGATGGATCCTTAGTCAGTTAGGGTTTAATCCCACAAAATCTTAGCCAACTTAGAGCCCATTTAGGCACCGGGAAAATTAGATTTTTTAAGACTGTTCAGATTAATTAGTTTAAACTTGATTCGTGTTAATTCTAAATAACCACTAATTAATATCTTAAACTCCTTAATCTCACTTAGTTGATTGTTTTGCAGTTTAATAAAACTTCAAAGTTGAGATCTCTTAATAGTTTTTAAACTTGAGATGAAGAAATCTTACGATAAAATCCCCTACCCAAACCAATTATATTATTATTAAAGGGTTTTCATTTTTACAATGAGAATTGTTTGGAGAAGAAGAAGATTATCCTAATGCTTCTCCCACCATGAGTAGTGTCATTATGAAGGGTATTGTGTAACGTAAAATATTTCTGAAATGGTGGCACTTAGTTCCTAGCCATCTAAATACAATGGCAACGAAATAAGGAGGTTGTGGTAAGGACGTATGTTATTTTATTTCTGTCATACCTCGCAGTGCATAGATTACTGATTTCTTTTGTAATACTGAGAGTGCTCATTGTGTCTCTCTTAGCTTGAATCTTTTTTAGTACTTGTTGTAGTGAGAATGTTTAGTGTGCTTCTCTTTACCGCTTATTACCCTTTTAATAACGAAAATTTTTATTTACATTTTCATAGAGTTTGAACTATGGATATATTTGTGTTCTTATGACAATTATAAATTGATAATTATTAATTTTAATAATGTAAAATACATTGAAACATGGTATATTAAGTAGTACATTGAATTATATTGAGATTGGTTGATTTTACCTTGTATGAGAGAATCAAAATTGGTGGAAACACTTATATTAACCTTGGAGGTTGATTAAGCGGAGAAACACTCATGATATATTACCCTTGTATGAGAGAAACACTTATATTAAACATGAGTGGTGGTTGATGCTTTCAAATCTCTCGAGACATTGTGATAAACGTTATTCCAGTTTCATTCTTATAATGAAACTTACTTTTTACAGGATATCCCTCTGGCTGTAGACCTTGAGAACACATTTTCACGTACTTAGGACTCTAGATGTTATAATACTAGCTCAGTAAAACAAGCACATTTTCCTTGCCCTTCACCAGACCCAATACCTTTCCCGTGTCACCAGAGCCACCTTCGGAGCCTCCGCCAGAACCTGGAACCATGTCCACTCCCACGGTCCAGACCAGAACCTGCACCTGATCCAGCATACAAGCCTCCGCCAGAACCTGCATAGGAACCAAATCCAGAACCTAAACCTGAACTAGATACCGAACAGGAAGCTACACCGGAGCCAGAAACCGATACTGAACCCCCAGCACCTAGTCCAACTCCAATGACCCAGTCCCAAACCTAATCCAAGGTCCTTTCTTTCAGGACGACCTTCGGCTACGGCAGCTAAAAACAGAAGGGCTAACATGACTGGGCCGGCCTTCAAATGCCTTCAAATATGCCAAAGCCATTGTTGAAGGCAACCTTCTTGAGCATTTATATAGACATACTATTTCTATATATAGGCATTCATAATGCGTGTACATCATTGTATATTATAATCTTGTTAAGCTGTAAGTTTTTTAATTTGTTTGTAGGCAACATAAAGTTGGAAAAAGTGACGTGCATGAAGAGAAAAGGTCGCACCCAAGGATCACAAGCAAAATCCTCATCATTGCAAATGACACGGGGGAGCCAATTTTCGAAGTTCGATTTCGAGAGTCGCCACAAAGATATCGTCTTTGCTCATTCGAGGTCCTGTAACAAAATAAAATAGATTTCTGACGCCAAACTTGTCAGCAGTCAGATTTAACAAAAATTTTAGAACAAATTGCAAACACTACAAAAAAATAAAAGCTTTTCTCCACTGGTCAATTATCAGTAAGCATGAAATACGCTATAAACTACAAAGAAAGTAGCGCAGCAGGAAATGGCATGGCAAAGTGTGGAGAGGCGAAAAGTTCCCGTGATTTTAGCCGCGTGCGAAAAGTGAAGAAAATTAATATACGCTAAAAATGTAGAGATACAAGTGTGTTGTCTTCTCCCAGATAAAATTAGTACTGGGAAGCGTCGTAACAAAACTTATCCCCACGGTTATTTTGATAAAACATGGAAAATTTTCAATTTTTTATTGAAAAAAAACTATATATATATATATATATATATATATATATATAACTGCGTAAAAATAACGGGAAAAAATTAATATCACTAGCATCCGATAGTCTTATGACTGCTAAATTTAATAATCCCCTTAGATTACAAATACTATTAGATGACAAGGGTAATTTCATTATAATAAGAAAATACAATCATGTGACCGAAATATTGGCTCGATTCACATGTTGCAGCAGCTTACTAAGCAATTTCAATGATAAAATAAGAATCAATAAAAAACAAATATAAAAAATATTTTCTATATTTTCAGGGGATTTTTATCCTGGTCGGAAGATGATGGTGTTGAAACATGTGACTCCAGTAGCTTTTTAAGTTTACAATTCATACAAAAATAACAAATTCCACATTTTAATTTTGCTTCATTCCAAAATTATGCACCTGGTTTGATCAATTTTTATAATGCTCACGTAATAAAGTCAATTTTATCATCATCTCTAAAACGGCCACGGATTCAATGCAGCAAGTGCTACAGAAACCCACTACAACACTTGAATGATTGGTATAAATTATGTAAACTAGTGATGTTTAAAAAATAAACAGTAATAATTAAGTTAATCTCTTCTAATTTATCTGATTTACACCAATAAGGCAAGTGATACAATGGGTTTATTGTAACACCTACTGCAACAAATTTATAACGACCCCGAAAAGCATACTTAAGGCTTTGATCGAGACCAAAGTCGTTACTTATTTAGCATCCATATACATAACATGTAAATAATTAACAATAAAAACAAAGCATAATTAAACTAAAAATTATCTAATTTTTATCATAATCTCTAACAGTATAAGCATATAAATCAAAATCATAACTACATTTGTCCAAGTGACTTAAGTTCACATACTCAGCAACATTTTTAGTTTATTAAATGAAAACATAAAAAGAAAGCATCGACTCTTAAGCTAAGTATAGTCTCCATTCCAACTCCAACACCAATGGACTTGCTAACATGCACTTGTGCTAAAATGTCCTAGTTAGTATAGGCCATTTCAATGTTGATATGCTAGAAAGTACTAACATATGAACATGAGCATAAACATGAAAACTGAACATAATTTAACAGAACATTTTACTTGTTTGTTATTCATTAAAAATAATTAGTCATGCTCGTGAGGACTATATTCAATTACCTAAAGTACCTAATTTCAGCACCTAGGGTAGCTAACCCTTAGCACTAGTAAATTAGTTTTCTTCACCAGTCTCATAATTATGTTTTCTTCACATGAAATTTGGAATCAACACTCAATTGAAGAGAAACCGGTGCCCTGAGAGTCTATAAACATGAGATACACATGTCCCGTCCTCAAAAGTAGCCTGATATAAGTAACCCTTGCCTAAGGGGTGTGCTCCATAAGTTACCACATAGTATTCCTATTGGCCACTCTAATAAAATTATCAGGACAATCTCAATAGGTAGCCATAATTGATAACTGATACCGATAACTAGTCTTTATTATTGAGATCTTAGTAAACCTCCTTAAGAAAACTATATGTAATAACTGAACTTGTCTTCTTATGAATTTACTAAATTAAATCTTAATTTCTTCTTTAAATTAATTTAGTAAATCTAAGTCTTGATAATCTACGATTTAACATAGTGAATATAAAAATATATCAACATATATTAAAATCATAGATCTATGCTACGAGACCTGTTACTTTAGTTGCCTCCGTTCTCCTAACCCATAACTCAGCTTAAGACAATCCACCAGCATGAATAGTAATATATCTATATTGATATTCAGAACTACTCCAACTATATAATGCATGCACAACATCACCTATCTAATGTACAATACATCAATAAGCATCCATAAGCAACATATAATAAGTATTGATGTAAAGAAAATTAATTAATTAAAATTCTATTTAAATCTTAATTAAATATATTAGTGATTATCTAAGTATTAATTAATTATCATGATCATCTAAAAATTATGTTCTTACACCGCTTAGTTGTGTCCACCTAATTAATTGTGCATCAAACATAGTTCAATAGACTTTCAAGAATACTCAATTAATCTCAAATTAATTAATTAATTTTATTTTTAATGAATTAAATTCAAAAATTAATTATTTGTACGAGCATCATGGTCTTAAACTAAACTTAAACTAGCACCGCGACTTTCTCATGCGACGGGATAACTTTTCTTACAAACAAGCGAAAGTAACCATAAAAACTTAAAGCTTTTTTCTTTTTATTATGCATAAATTAATACCATAACATACATCTAACATAAGCATATTGATTTTTCATAAAAAAACACCAAAATAAAAACTTATAAAGAAGTAAATAAGTTATGAAATTATGTTGCAAAAATTGATGTTTAATTCCCAAAAAGTCTATTTAGTGAAATAAAATCTAATCTAATTAAATCCATTGCATAAACTTATAATCTACTCCAATTAATAAAGATCAATACATCAAACATCAAATCTAAACAAACAACTCATGTGATATATGATGACATGATCAATTAATTAGAATAGAATCATTATAACCTTGATTTACGATTTGAGATTAAATTAAATAGCCAACTATGTCGTCACGTCAATCTGTTTTAAGAAAAGCTCCTTAAGGATGATTGATGCCACAGAATAGAGAAAAAATGCACTTTAATAGGATTTTGAAAATTAAGAAAAGAGTTAGCTTATATATATAAGTCTAATTTTCTCATAATACCAAGTATACGCCTACTTTTCCTACACGGTCTATAGTTATAGATTTCTTAGATGAACACGTTCATATATGTTGTCCACTAGAAAACTACCCTTATTTGCAACTCAAACGTAATGACCATTTAATTCTTGGACAATTATTGACCAATGATCCCTTACCGAGGCCCTCTTACCTTTAAGGCATTAATCAAACCAATGGTCTAACTGATTAGCATTATGTCCATATTATTATTTATGTTGTCATGTACATTTCATATTTCGCTTAATTAAGCGTATTTTTAACCTCTTAAAAGTACGAATGAATTAATTACCAAATGTTAAAATATAAAAACATACCATGAAGTTATATTAAAGATAATCAAATAAATACATTGATCAATATACCACGTGTTGAATTTTGAAACCATAATTATAAAAATCAAAATCAAACATTAAATCAGATTGGAAGAGAGTTATTAAATCATACCTAATTAATCAAAAAATAGGCAACATTCAATTTACTTGAATCGGTCAAAATCAATGGACAGTTTGGATAGGTTATTAGTTATAGAATATATTATTGTGATGTTATGGTGTGCATTATATTTTATAAGATTTTTTCGTATTGTTTGGATTTTTTAAGATTTATTAACATAGGTAGTTATTATTTTTTATTCGAGTCAGAGTTGAATCAATTTTTGTTTATGATATTACCACCAACCAAACTTTCCCTCCCTACATTTCTCTCCCCCCCCTAAACCCTGATGCCGCCCTAATTCACGTAGTTGACTTCGCACCTAACTGCCGCACCACCGCCAATCGTCGTCGCCAGTCACTGCCAACACATCGTGGAGTCGTCCCCCATCTTTCCGATCACCTCCCGATCTCCAAAATGTAGAAAAGGTCGCGAGTTCACACGCCCTCGCGACACAATTCCGCGACCGCCGTGCCACCATCTCCGTTCTGAAGATCTCATCGTCCCTCCACTGTCATGTGCTACCGCCGAGACAAGGTACAAGATAAATTGAAAATTGACATGAATTAATATCTTTATGGGAAAATATTATTATTAATTATTCACTTGTTTGAAAATAAAAATAATAAAATATTTCATAAATATTACATAATCCCTGGCATCTCTAAAACATATAAAAAGTAATAGGGTACAAAATTTTCGAATGCACCAAAAGTTAGAAAGGTCGGAGAATATATATCTGGATCAAATTAATTTGAAGTTAAGAAATAAAACTTTAATTCATCAAACTCATCCAAATATTTATTTTATTAAAAAATTTCTTATGTTCATTTTCATTTAATTTTATGCTTTTATTACTTTATAATATTTGATTCATTTATGTTGATACAATATTGTCCATAGTTTTTCAAAGCCAATATTGCCTACATCTATATTTTTACCATTCACAAAATAACAATACAATTTTCTCTCGTCTCATCTCAGTCTTTTTGGACTGCTAATGATCACCTTAAAATTTAAATTGAGTTATTACCACTACATACAATAGCAAACTAATTATTCATTAGCCATTCTCGCCCTTGGTAAATTCCAAGCCCACAATTTTTATGCTGATATTTATCAACACAATGACTGCTATTACTATAAACACAAATTGATAATCTCAATAGTCACAACATTTTTCGAGAAAACTAAGAGTTACACCTTCATATGCCTCCTACACCTATGTCCCTCTCATGTTTATACAATAAACACGAATTTGAAAAACCCACCAATTTGGTTAGCCCAATAGTTACACCTTGAATTAAATATTAGATACCTACACTTTATGAACAAGAGGGGAGTCAAAAATCTTGCTAAGATAAAAAGTAAGGAGATTCAAACAATTAAAATACGACAAATTTTAAAAAATAAACAAATTTGTCATAATCTATCTCCTTGTTCAATTGGAGCCTATATTTAAAATCAGAGTTTAATCTCAAAGGTATCAATTATTATAATCTATCCCATTGTTAAATGAAAATTTATATATAAAATTGAAGTTTATCTTTAATGTAGGCTGCACATGAACAACATCTTCAAAAGTTTCATACTAAGGCATATAGTATATCAATTACCAATCAAAAGGACAAACACAAGTTTTTAGCCTTGAAATTAGTGATTGTAAATCTTATTTAGCCAGAAATTAGTCACCCCCTGATTAGTTACAGCAACTAATGGATCTCACCAAACGCTGAAACGTTGCCCCTACAATGGGGCAATGATAAAGACAATGGCAACTTCTGCTAGATTGCATATGATTAGCTAATTGATTGACAACCTCGTTTGTAAAATTTCTAAGCTAATATAAATTGTGGTTTGCCTTGAAGAAAAAATTATAAAGAATCAAAGATAATAGTCATCAAGAAAAACCACGGACAACAATTAAAAACAAAATCGAATATTTATTTTTCCAGCAAAATCAACTATGGACAAACTCAACAATCCACTTTGTCAATAGATCAATTTGTGCCACAACTTTTCACTATCAAAAGGGTAAAAAGAATAAAAGTAAAGTATTAGGGATTGTGCATACTATGCAAATATCAATAAGAAACCATGGGTAAAGTGGAATGCGAAGAAATTTAAACTACAAGAAATTATTACCATCTATTTGCTCACCTAGGAGCCAATTAGCTGACAATCAAGTTCACTTTCACAAGAAAGTGTAACTTTATCTGCATTGAAGAACTGCAAGACTGATACACCAGCATCGTGACAGCATACTGGCAGTATGGGGGGCTAAGCGTTCGCCAAAATTGAACATACATGCAAATTCCTCTCGATGAAACTGAGTGTCATGTTTGAGGCGGCGGAGCAGCACCTGCCATGTTTGCACCTGTCCATCCACCATTAGCCATCACATTTGTAGGAGCAGCACCCACACCATGGCCACCATATGGACTCATTCCTTCAGTTGGCACCCCACCAATTGGCTGAACCTGGGGCACCCCAGCATACACAGCTCTATGCGCACCACCCTGGCCAACATAAGGAGGGACATAGTTGGCACCAGTATAAACATTTCCATATGGATTAGAAGCTGCAAAAGATTGAGCAATAAGAGCTCAATAGTTTAAGAAATCAACAAATAAAAACAGTAACAGCTAAACAAAGAAATTAACCAGTGCTTTGTGCCCTCTGTTCAGCATTTAAAACTTCCGCTCGTAGTTTCTCTAAATCTTTGGTCATAGCTACCAAATTTCTTTCCATTTCATGCATATGCTTCACCATCTCAATATTGACGCCCTTTTCATGCTCGAAAGAAGCTCTATCACACAAATTAAACCAGACTAAAATGATTAAAAAAGATCTTAATAATATGATGAAAACAGACAGCCAAGTCGTCGACAGATAATCAAGGACTTCAATAATGTTTAATTAAGAAAGTGCATATTCAACATTATGCAAAAAAATATAGACCTCAATTTTTAGCTTAACTTCATATTTCCGAGAAGTAATTTATAAGCAGTCTTTTGCAAGGTGTATCAGCATGAGTAACCTGGTACAATTATATGAGAAGTCCATGGGTGGTAATAGGGATATTGTCAAACAATTCACTTCTTTGTTTACAGAATTTAACCAGGAAGAAAACATGTACTATTATCATGTGCTTGGCCATTAATAATAGGCAACACATCAATCCCACATAAAAAAGGAATAGAAAATTAGAATGCTTTCTTACTTTGGTTACTTTGTAAAATGCTTAGCTTGTTGGATTCAAAGAAAAACATACAATTTGGAAGATGAAAAAAATAGGCAACACATTAATCCCACATAAAAAAGACAGAAAAAGAAATAGAATACTTTCTTACTCTGGTCACTTTGTAAAATACTTAGCTCTTTTGATTCAAAGAAAAACATATAATTTGGATGTGTGGTGAAGGAAAAATAGCAAAGGGTAAAACATAAAATTCAAAGATAAAATCTCAGACAAATTTAGGAAAAAGATGATAAAATAAATGATCAAACAAATGGGTAGAAAAATATACACACACGCACATGCATATTTTATACACTCAAGATATAATTGCAATAAAAAGAGACTCATATTTTAAGAAAAAAATTAAGAAACCAACCCTAAACTGATTCTATAATTCTCACAGAACAGTAAATTTATAAGAAAGAACACCTACAACCTGAACTTACAGATAACTTTTTAAGAACCATTAAAACTGACAAGAAATCTTGACTGACATACAGCCACTAGTTTTCTACATCAATCCTTCTATCTTAATATGAAATCACCTCATGTTTAAGCACAAAATACTCAATCTAAAATTAAAATCACCTTGTGCTAAAGCACGGAATACTCAAAACTCAACTCCATGGTACAAATAATATATCCAATTAGTGCAACAAATAAAAATATCAAAATGTTATTGTTTGTGGGGAAAAAACACAAATATCCAATAGCCAAATTTTCATTCTTCATCAACCAATTAAAGCTAGAAAGTAACATGTGTGGCAGTTGAAGTACGACTGCAACAGGATGTCCAAGATCAAAATGGCAAGCAAAGTAAAGGGAAGCATAAACAGGGGATGGCACACGCAACAACAAAAACAATCTCTTGGCATGCTAGGAGGCTAAGAAGAATCAAGTCGTACAAACCAAAAATGGAAATGGAATTAAACAAAGAGCGAACAGTGCGCCTCAACATTGGTCAAACTGAATGACAGATACGAGCATCCAATGAATGTGAAGACTGAATCCCAGACTCCAGTTTAAAAAGGATAATGGCTAAAATTAGAACTTAGTGCTAAGAACTTAATAAAAAGAAGAAAAATTTCATCAAATACAATAAGAAGTAAGCAAAAAAAAGACAAACAGGCACGAGTGTTTCCTCTCATACTCAGTATCAGCCTAAATCTAAATATGATAAATGGGAGACTCATATTTATAGGCAAAGCCAAAGAAATGTTTCAAGTTGACTAACAAGAAGCATAAAATGAAAGTATACAAGGATGGAATTTATAAATAACTCCATAAAAACCCAAATTTGAACAATAAAAATCTCTGCTACGTTTAATACATCCAAATACAAAACCATTAATCAAATTAGAGAAACAGTTTCAAAACGATCAATCCTTAATGGTGACATTAAGTAAGTCTTCATACACGGACATCCACTAATAGCAATAAAATGATTAACTAAATAAAAAAAAGGAAACAGAACACATGAACTCAGTGATCTATGAGTTATGAGTGAAGCCATGAAACCATGGACTAAGTTCAAATGCAAAAGCATTCTCCTTCCGTGAAAATAGTCCCAAATCTCTTTGCCACATCTCTTTGTGAGATGTGTGGATTCATCTAACGCCTTACATTTAATTTTGTTTTTATTAATATGACACGATTTTCCTCCATTCAAAAATTACTTTTTGGTACGCTAGCCCTGATATTTTCATTTCTTATTTGTATTGGGATTTTATTCAATTTGTTGATGATCAGAAACTATTCTTAAACAAGGAACTAGCTAGATTTTTGTGGAACATTTATTCTGTACCTTGGATTATTTAGGGTGAATTCCTATGATGGTTTGAATTATAACAGTTATTTTGATGTATTTACATCCATATTTAAGAGTCCTCTCTTATCTAGTATATGTATCTTATCTCAGGAGTTATCCTTAAGCATAATATCTTCAAATCCCTATATATTTACATTGTTGTCATCATATACATTTCCTACTTTCAATTAGAATCCTAGAGAATGGAGGAAATGGGATCAAAATTTTAATGTCAATGTTATCATATACATTCCCAAATTATTGAAGAGGTATCATGGGGGTTGAGTGTTAAATAGGCTACATTAATATATCTGCTTGACAAGGATTGACAGGTCAAAAGTGAAAATGGAGCATACCGCAATCTCTGGTGCTCTTGCTTCAGACCTTCAATTTCTGCATGCATTTCTTGTAGAGATTTTAGATCAGCACGAGCTGCCAATAACTCCTCATTGCACTTTTGGATTTCAGAACTCAGCTCTTGTCTGGATGCATCAATTCGTTTTCTTTCCATATGAGCCTCCTGAAGGTTCTGATGTAAGCTTTCACTAGTGTGTAGGTCAGCCTCCATCTTAGCTATTTCTTCAAGTAATCCTCTGCTTTCAATATCACACTCAGCCTGCATAGTCCTCATATAGGATCGAACTTTCTCCAAATCCAACTGAGTCCCAGCAAGTTCTCGCCTTAGGGAGACATGAGTGGCAGCTAGTCTTTGGTTTTCCATGGCTAGTTTCTCCATTTCAGCACCTTGCAAGAGCAACTTTCTCTCTAAAAGATCCGGAGAAGAATGTGAATCTAGAATGTGGTGACTGGAGAATCGCCCTAATGGAGGATATGAAACATCGTGCATTAAAGCAGACGGCTGTTTTGCATGACCCTCGAATTCTAACATGTGCCCTCTTGCTGCCATGATGATCTACAACAAAAAAGACAAAAATCCAACTTCTTGAGGTGGAACAAAGACTACATACTAGTTGCTCTAGTAACACAGTTTCACTTACAGGTCACACTCTAGATACAAAAGGGAAATGTACAAACTATAGTAATAAAGTAAGATCCGAGGATGCACCAGTTAACAATATCACAGCTATCGGGAATGTGATAATAATCCTAGTTAACAGATCTGTGATGACAATCCTACTTACAGAAACTTAAGTGTAAGAATAATGCAACAACTACTATTAGCTTTCAAAATAAGATCTTTCAAATAATAAAATATCACCTATATGCTTTTTAAGTACATATCTGGATATAGCAGAAAAAACTATCCGCACAATGAATCTTTTGTCTTTTATATCTAAGGATAAGGTAAATGTTAAAGTTGTTTCTTTAAGCGAAGCATTCATGGAAGAGAATCATCAACCTGTCTAACTGTTGATAAAACCTCTAGCAAGGATAATAAGAAAAAAATCATCTCCCTGAAATAACATCATCAATTAACTAAGAATAACATAAATTTTTGCAGAAGTAAATAGGGATAAATATTTAAGCATGCATAGCTTCCAGAGAAATAGAATGAGCGTTTCAATGAAAAATATTTGCTTTACCCTAAGTTCACTTTCTCACATATCTGACACAAATTACCGTTAAAAGCATTGCAGGTTACACCTAAGAATTTTTTCTGTAGAAGAAACTTTACAAACAGTTGTTAAATCGTGCAAAGCTTCATCAAAATATTCCACCAAAAAAACATAATTTATATTTGAAAAAACTGTTCAATCATTATCCACGTTTTCATTTGAAAGACAATATAACACTTTCCAGATAAATAACCACCCCACCCAAAGAGACCCTCAAAACAACGGCATGACTATAAAAAGAACCTTTATGAAGCACCAGTAAATGGTAAGTGTTGAAATAAATATTTAATAGTTCCCTTTCCTAACAAACTTTTTGGGATAAATGGTTAGAGTATATAAATTTAATATGGTATCAAAGCCAAAGGTTTGAAGTTTGAATTTCATTGGCAACATATACCCGATGAAATATTAATTTGGCTTATGTTGTGTGCAATGAACAATTTGCCTTGTGTTTGTCCACGTGCTAAGCCTTGAATGGTTTGCTTGCACGTAAGAGAGAGTGTTGAAGTAAATATTTAGTAATTCGCTTTCCTAACAACTTGAGCTTTTAGGATATGTGGTTAGATCATCTAAAATTAATAGTAAGCAATGATTAACACACAAGAATAGCAACTTTTCTGACTAATAAATTAAAAAGCCCAAACCACATAACTATTCACCAAAAAACTCATATTAACAATCCCAACATATTAAAGAAGGCCAAGGAAACAAGGACAAGAAGGGGTAGAGATGAGCAAGCCTAGCTGCTGGAAACTTACCAGAAAACGGTAATGCAGATTGATTTGCTGATGAAAAAGGTCAATAATGTTCAGAGTTCAAGCCCGAGTCTGAAAGGCAATTAAAATTTAGTTAAAAAAATGTATTTGGAATTGGAATTTTAAACAATTCCATAGAAAACTAATTTTGGATAAAATTTTACATTCCAATCTAAGGTTTTTCCACCCCAAATCTGAACCATTCAGACAGACTTAAACCCTGTTAGCTGCTCACTCACATTTTACATTACTAGAAAAAGAAAGGACCTCATGTCCTGCCAACACGGCCTAACTTTGACATGCCGGAAATTCCATTTCCATCAGGGCACAAGCACAACTATATGTGGAAAAATAATTCCAGAAAAACAACAAAAAATGAAACGGCCTCAAACTACATACACAATTTATTGAAGAAAAAAATTTACAAAGGACAAAACTTTAAAAAAAGCCATGTAGTAATAGTAATGTTCAATAACTAAGCAAACTCCGATATTGAAAATCACACTAGAAAAAAAACTCAGACGACATTGTTTGATGAGTAATGGCTAAAACAAATATATATATCAAAAAAAAAAAAAAAGGCAAGCCTTATCTACTTGATCGTCTCAATTCCTCTACTTTCCATTGGTATTAACTCTTATCAATTGCAGTGTGCATCAACTATTTCCAATAGAGAGGTTACCCCCAGATTTTACTCTCAAACTCGCAAAATGTTCATCGTTACAATATGCGCATTGCAGAAATAGTGGTCACGTCCGGATGAAATATAATTTGCAGCATCACCGGATCAACCCGAAAAATTAAGAATAACCAAAACTCGGCACATGGACGGAAATCCAGGATATGCTTGATCATGTGATGCTTAAGAACAAAGATTATTCAAGAATCCACAAAGTCAAAAGAAGGTCAATGAAGGAGGGAGAAATCCTACTCATGTATAATATAAGGAAAACTGAGATATCTTAATATTCTGCGGAGCATAAATGGACTTACTTTAACAATAATCAAACTGCAAAACTGGATTCAGACCGCCGGAGGCAGGCCGTCGGCGACTAGAAGAAGCGGCGTTGTCCACAAACAGGGAAGGAAGATGACTTCAGAGAGGGGCAGCAGGAGAGGAAGAGGAGGATGTGAGGGCTGGCGACGAGGGTAGAAGGAGCCGGCGGGGGAGGGTCGGGGATGGCGGTCGCTTAGGGCAGGAGTAGAGCGCGCCCGGAAGGGAGAGAGTGTGGGGTTGAGTTTGAGGTGGCGCTGATGCGGTTGGGAGTTTACTTCATAAAATATGATTTTTTTAAAAAAATTACCATCGTTAATATTTAATGAGAGGGAATTTTCTTCCAACTGATCGAGTCTTTACTCAACTGATTTTTACTTATATATTAATATAAAACCAAATACTTTTTTACAGCTGATTTTTACATATATATTAATATATAAAAGCAAAATTTTTAATAATGTGCCACTTCATATTTTAAAAATATTTTATAATTTTATCTATAATGCGATATTGTCAGTATCGTTTAAATATTTTACACCTAGTATAATAACTCATGCGTTGCACAAATATATATATAATAATAAATATAGAATTGGATAAAATTATTAGAGATTTGAAGGAATTTTATGATAGAAGAAATTGCATTGGAATATTCCTTTTTAAATATGGATTTCTTGAAAATTTAAGAATGTATATTAAATTGAATTATCCGGAACAGCTAAAAAATAAAGAACAAATAAACCAATTCTATTTTTTTATAAAAGAAATTTTACTATAGAAGAAATTTTGGCATCCGAATGAAATTTGTTAGAATAGGCTATTGGAAAAAGTTATTATAATAATAAAATATTATTTTACTATTATGATATATTATAATTATAAATATTATTTTTAATATTTGATTTTAATTTTATAATTACACATAACTTTATAAAAAATAAAGCAATATGCAAATATACATTTTTCTATAATAATTTAAATTAAATCACTATAATAAATATAAGAGTTTTTTACTAGAAAAATTGCAAAACTACCATCCAATTTTTTTAAAAAATATTTTTTAAGAAAAATAAACCGTTGATGTTAAAAAATCACTAAGGAGGGCCAGTGAAGCAAGGCGAGTGAGATACAGTCATTGCAAGATCTAGCCGTCCCAAGGCCACATCCAACCTTGGGGAGACCAGATCTGTCCACCCCAGCCTCACTTGTGATTTTAAAAAAGGAAAATTTTGGGTGGCAGTGGCGGGCCTCAAGGCTGACAACGACCTGAGACCCTTGGTGACTAGAGTCCTACTAGCAAGACCGGCGGTTGGGATCTGGGTCACCCCATGGCCTAGGCAGCCAAATCTCGGCAACCTTTAAGGTATTCGAAAGAGGAGTAGCCGACGATGGCAACCGGCTCACTTCAGCACCTATCCTGTGTCTACTAGATGGCAATGATGACTTCGTGGTGTATAACGATTGTAATAACCTGGACCAAAGTGCAACGTAATGCGTCTATCTCATATCTTCAAAAGTGATTAATTAAATTGAAGTTATATAGTTCATTTTCACTTATAAATATAATTTTAGCCTAGTAGATATTAAATGTGAGACTAAGTTGAGGGATCTCGCAATCCACCCACCTTAGGAAATTTTATCCTCGAAATTCCTACACTTAGCTCATTGCTAGCCCTAGCCGAGGCGACTTACTTTGGCTTGTGACTAGTAGCTTAGCTAACATCCTTAATACAAACCATCATCTAACATCGAACCAGGTTGTTCTGATACCATCTTTAACAACCCCATCAAAAGTACAGACTAATGTATTTAAGTTATCTCTTCAAAAGTAATTAACTGAAGAAGTCCTATAGACCATTCCCACTTAGAAAAATGATCTTATCCCACTAGGTGTTAGATATGAGACTAAGTTGATAGATCTCACAGTGATGCTTCGGGTATTGGACTTGGTTGTGGGTATTGGACTTGGTTGTGTGTTGATGCAAAGGGGAAAAATGATATCGTATGCGTCACAACAATTGAAAATTCACATGATTTGGTGATGGTAGTGGTAGTCTTTGCTCTCCAAATTTGGCGCTACTACCTATATTGTGAGATCCTTCAACTTAGCCCATATCTAATAGCTACTGGGCTAAAATTTTGTTTAGAAGTGGGAATGAATTATAGATCATTAACTTGGTTACCACTTTTAAAGAAATGACTTAGCCTATTACGTTGCACTTTGGGCTGGGTCATTGCAAATGGTATCAGAGCAACCTAGTTCCTTGTTAGATGGTTGGCTGGACTAAGGACATTGGCTAGGCTACCGATAACAGGCTAAAAAGGTCCTGGGCTGGGGCTAACAAGAGACCAAGTGTAAGAATTTCAGGGATGAAATTTTCTAAGGTGGGTGGATTGTGAGGCACATCTAATACCTACTGGGTTAAGATCCTATTTATAAGTGGGAATGAACTATAGATCTTTAACCTGGTTAACTACTTTTAAAGAAATGACTTAGCCCATTATGTTGCACTTTGGGTCGGGTCGTTACATATATGGAATATCCTTTTAGCTCTACGCTGATCACAAGAGCTTCAAGTATATATTCACACAAAAAGAGGTCAATAGCAGATAGAGGTGATGGCTTGAGTTCCTAGCTAACTATGACGTTGAGATTGCCTTCTACCTAGGTAAGGCAAATGTAGTAGGGATGCCTTGAGTTGGAGGCCATTGTTGTGTGGAGCCAAATTGGCAGTGATAAGCCTCTAGTATAGTGATTAGAGGGCTGATGTATTTGATAGAGATTTGGTGATATTCATGGCCAGGTTAGTGATCAGCCCGACACTGTTAGATTAGATCAGGGGGGCACAAGATGAGATGAGAGTCGGACAGTTAGATGGCACAGAGAGCACACCCTGGTTTGACTAGAGATGCTGAGTCGAAGTGGGATTATAAAACTTGTGATTTTGTCACAGGTCTACCACCTACTCGTTGCCAGCATGATACGGTGTGGGTGATTGTAGATCGGTTGACCAAATGAGCCCACTTCATTTCGATGAGGATGACGTGTCCGTTAATTACCTTTGTCAGGCTGTGGAAAGATCAGATTATCATGCTATATGGGGTGCTGAGAGAGATTGTGTCACAACCGAGATCTAAGGTTCACGTCTACATTCTAGACATCGTTGTAGAGAGAGTTGAGCCATAAAGACCAGGTTCAGTACAGCAGTGTCATCCTCAGACAAGTGGGCAATCAGAGTGGACTGATTCAGATGCTTGAGGACTTGCTTAGATCATGTGTACTAGACTTTGGCAGTTCGTGGGATGAGCATCTTCTAGTCGGTAGAGTTTGCCTACAACAACAGTTATTAGGCAAGCATCAGTATGGCTCCATTTGAGGCGTTGTATGGTAGACTGTGCAGATCTCCTACTTGTTGGCTTGAGGGCAGACAACCATTGGTAGTTTGTGAGATCCTTCAACTTAGTCTCATATCTAATACCTACTGGGGTAAGATCATATTTATAAGTGGGAATGAACTATAGATCTTTAACTTGGTTAAATACTTTTGAAGAGATGACTTAGCCCATTATGTTGCACTTTGGGCCGAGTTGTTACATATGGTATCAAAGCCTCCTGATTTCATGTTAGATGGTAAGCTAGACTAGGAACGTTGGCTATGCTACCGGTCACGGGCCAAAGAAGGTCGTAGGCTAGGGCTAGTAACGGGCCGAGTGTAGGAATTTTGGGTACAAAATTTCCTAAGGTGGATTGATTGTAAGATCCCTCAACTTAGTCTTACATCTAATACCTACTGAGGTAAGATTCTATTTATAAGTGAGAATGGACTATAGATCTTTAACTTTGGTTAACCACTTTTAAAGAGATGACTTAGACCATTATGTTACTCTTTGGGCTGGATTGTTACAGATGGTATCAAAGCCCCTTGGTTCCATGTTAAATGGTGGGTTGGCTAGGGACGTTGGTTAGGTATCAGTCACGAGTCAAAACAAGGTTGTGGACTTCGGTTGGCAATAGGTCAAGTGTGAGAAATTTCGGGGACAAAATTTCCTAAGGTGGGTGGATTGTGAGATCCCTTAATTTAGTATCACATCTAATATCTACTTGGGTAATACCAAAGTACAAGACAATGGACAATAGATCTTTAACTTTGGTTAACAACTTTTAAAGAGATGACTTAACCCATTATCTTGTACTTTGGGTCAGATCGTTACATAGTTGGTCAAGAGATGTTACAAGATGCTTAGAGTTATTGAGGCCTTCAGTCAGCGGTTGAGGGCAGCACATGATAGCAGTGCTTGTATGTAGATCATAGGCATTGTGAGGTCAGCTTCACTCTTGGAGACCACCCTACTCTCCTAAAAGTCTCCTCGACCAAAGGAATCGTGAGATTCGAGAAGCGAGGCAAGCTTATAAGCTCGAGATATGTTGGTCCGTTTGTGGTGCTTGAGCAACTAGGAGAGGTGGCCTATAGAATTGCCCTTTTGCCCTGTTTGTTAGCAATGCACCCCATGTTTCATGTTTCACTTCTAAGAAGGTATGTGCCTGATCAATCGCATCAAATCTAGTACAACGAGTTGGAGCTCTGTTCCGACCTATCATATGATGAGGAGGTTGTGCAGATCTTGGATCGCTGTTCAAAGACCCTTCGTCAGAAGGTGGTGCCTCTGATCAAGGTTTTATGGTCTAGGTGTGGTGTTAAAGAGGTGACTTGGGAGCCTGAGAACAAGATGAGGTAGTGTTTCCCTGGCTTGTTCGCCCCAGCTATTGCACGAGGTAGCCTCTGTTCCTCTATGCTACCTTGCTTCTAGCTTGTAGTTCCTGCTTTTGTTGTTGCTACTTCGTACTTTGGGTGGTTGTTACTCCTTAATGTAAATTACAATGATAAAATTTTCTTAGGGAGGGGGAGGGGGGGGGGTTCAAAACCAAGTCTGTTGGTCCAGTATTTTTATGACTAATTTGGCTTTTTGTTCAACTCAGTTAGTGTGAGACCAGTCCGATTCAATAGGGTTGACACTAAGTGGGTCGTTGTGTGCTGTGTTGATTTGGGTATTGGGCATGCTCGCCGTTGAGTATTATTCAGTTGGCCCAAATTTCCATGTTGTGGTTTTGTTGTTGTTTTGGGTGTTTTAGTTAGCCTAGGATTGTGTCATGTTAGAGTAGTATCACATGCATTTTCGGCGTACCTCTAGCCCTGATCATGTTTAAAAGTCATCCCACCTCTTGTTCTTCTTTCCCCTCCCTTCCCTTCTTTTTTTCCTTGTCGTGGCAAAGTGCTAGGTGCAACACGATGCACATATGCAGCCAAGTGTGGTGGGTAGGGTTGCCCCAATGGTGCGTTTGTGCCAAGGTCTGGTTAGGGTTTTTAGCCTCTGTTTTTTTCCTCTTTTCCCCCCTTTGCCCTACTATGCTGCCACCGCTAATGGCCATCGTTACCGCCCTCCAGGCCTCCCCTTCCCCCTCTTCTTCCTTACATCTTGTTCCCCTTCCTTCCCCCTTCTTTTCCTTTCCTCTCCCTCTAGATATGCTTTTCACCCTCATTCTTTGGTTGTTTTACATGTTTTGCATTTTTTTCATATAGATCTTTATTAGATCAAGTAATTCACATCATTTTGATCATTTTGATATAATATTCACCATATTTTGCATGTTAGATCATTGTAAAAAATATGATTTTTATATAATGTTTGTATCTTTATTAATATTTGAGTTGTTTATTGTGCGCTTGTTGATTGTGGACGGTAAAACACTACCTAAATCACCTAATCAAGGTTGTAGCAATAAATAGATTTGAACATTATAAATTTGGGTCATGTTTGAGTTGCCTCAGATTGCATGTCAAACACTAATTAGTTAATAAACTGTAACACCCTGATTTTGGTTCACCTAAGAATTGGATTAGAAATGTTACGATTGAGTCGAGCCATGTTTAAAGTTATCGGTCGGTACGACTCGATCGATGAAATATATCAAAACAACCTTCTTAGTGTCATGAGAATGGAAGACATCGTTAAATACACGTCAAAATACGTCGAACACAAATAAAAGTAAGAAAGTAAATAACTGCGCTGAGCTCAAGTGTGTGTAATGTTTATCTGTCCTCCACCAAAGCCAACTCAAGATTGCAAGACATACATATATTATATGAAAAACATCAGTAACAAATGTTACTAGTACAAAAAATAATTAATACAAACTGGCAAATGGGTATTCCATTACCCACAAAAACTTATGAAACTTCAAGATTCCCTAACACTGGGTGGCAAGCAAACATACTTAAGGAAGTGCCAGCTCACATGCATAGCTCATAATCATTTTCATACATACAACGTTTACACCCTCACACCTTTCATATCATCCGCCACAGCACTCGAGTGGCAAAAAGAACAGTTAAGTTAGTGCCATAATTTCCGAAAATGTGTTGCATTATGTAGTACCCTCATATCCCGCGCTACCTCAGGGTTTGAAGGAATACTAGTGCAGTCCATATATATCTCCGTACCACTCGTTCTCTTATTCATGAAATTCATAAAAATGCGCGTACTTATATAATAGGCTTAGGGAAGAGGCTTGTATCATACTTTTCTAGAGCTTTAGTTCGAAAACCAACAAGAGATCACATCCTTGTAGTTTTGTTAAACATGCCTAGAAAACACATCTAAATGACCCGACGTCGAAGGGATGCTATAAAATGCCGCCGATACCTTCCTACGTATAAAACACGATTAAACTCGACGCGCAAAGAGTCAAACAAAGAGGGAGAGTCCTACGGACCTGTGGTCCAAGCTCCAAGCGTATCTGCCCATCTATGGCGAGCTCGGACTCCAAAACCTACATCGGAATCCACTACTAAGTAAAATACTAATATCTCTATACGATGCATTGCTCGTAGTGTGTGCTCATATTATCAATACATTCTAATAAAGAAAATAGTGCTAACAAGGCTACAACTAAACACCTGGCATGCAAATCGAGACATAAAAATAATAAATAAACAAATAAATACACACAAAGATAATTAGCTAAATAATAAATACATGAACATAAATAATACTCTAATAAATAATAATAATAATATAATTATACTATATAAATAGATGACTAAATAAGAGTAAATATCATATATACTCGTGGTAGTAAACATATAAATAATTAAATAAACAACCAAATAATTAATTAAATAAATCATAGATAAATAAATAAATAAATGACTAATATTAATTAATTATGAAGAATAATAATAAAAATATAAAATATACAAGCATACGACTAAATACGTATAAATAATAGCACAAGTAAGAAAATAATTAATAATCAATCAATTAAATAAATAAAATAAGATAAACATGAACAAAAATAATATTTATGAATAAATACATTATCAATAACAATAATTAGTCACATAATCTTTCATCATAGTCAACTAATATATAAATAACAAAAAATGAATAATCATGATTAAAAATATAAATAAATAACTAAATTAAATAATTAATAAATAAAAAATACTCATAACATCCAAACATGTTAAATTATGTGAATATATATTTAAACTAATATAAAGGTTCTCAAATTACCGAAAACGATGAAAGAATGGACAAAATCAGTCTGAAAATGAGCTAAACGAGACCGAGCCGAGCTGAACCAGACCGAACTGAGATGAACTAACTCGGTCTAGGTTAATTGAAAAATTGGGCTGGGTTGACTGGGCGGACATGAACTGGACATGAATTCGGGCATGGGCAGACGGACTTGGACATGGGCTGGCGGGTTGGTGAATAAGATCCGGTAGGCAGACATGAACGTGACAGGGGTCAGTGGGCCACACCGGGGGTGGCAGTGCCCTTCACAGGAATACGCTCATGGCAACGCGGCGGAGGCTGCCATCGGTCGCGATCGACAGAGGGGAGGGAGGGGAACGTGATGGTGGTGGCGACCGGTGAGTTCGTTTTATAATTAAACATGCATAGAAATTATTATTACATTGAATTTAATGAATGATAAAAGATTTATTTAATAAAGATCATCATCCCCACAATTGTGTTGGGTGATTGTGACATCTCAATTTACGTCGGCGATCTACTTGTACTAAATTACTAGTAAGAAAATAGACAACTGCGCTATGTGAACGGGTGCGTGTTACTCAAAGTGGGCTGTAGATTGGTGAGCGGGTCATTCCATTCCCGAGGGATCCTGACAACTCCACCTTTGAGTTTCTCAAACCCGAAGAAATGTGGAGGTTTATGGGTACTACAATGCAGCACATGTCTAGACTTGTTGTTTCAAAGGTACTGAAGGTGCATGCGTGAGAGTACTTGGCCTCTATGTTTAAGACTAGGAGTGATATGGAGGATGTATAGGGCTGAAAGAATAGAAAGAATAGAAATTGATTTTTCCCGTGAACGGGATAGTATTCAAGTTGTGATAGAATGAGATGAGATAAAATGGGACATTGTCGAGTCGAGGCCGATGGCTCCTAATTAGCGCCCTTATGAGAGTTTCTATGAGAAGTATAAGAATGTTTTACTTCAACATGAGAGTCAGCTCCCCTGTGCCAGTTTGTTTATTAGTTATTTCTAAACCGGTAACACTCGTTACTGATGTTTTTCTATTATCTATGTAGGTGAGAATCTTGAAGGCTGAGTGTTATCAAGACTGTGGAGGAGCAGCAATGCACGATGCACACATGTACCTATTGAATGAAATTGATGATCTTGAATGATGAATTGTGGTGAATGGTGCGAATTGAATGTCATTTCTGTGAATTGATAAAATGTTTACATGTGATTAAAAATTGTGGATAGAACTTAACAGGTTGAGCAATGGAGTCTAGACTTGGCTTAGAAGATAAAAAATGAATAGAATTGAAATATTGAGAGAAGACATCATGTTTCTACTACATTTCCATTTTTATTGTTATATATATATTGTTTGTTGTTGACAGGGTGGTCCCTATTACACTTTTAGGGGAGACTTTGTCCGTTTTATTTTAAAAATAGTTATTTTCTTTGAACTTTTCACATGTTTGTTTTCTGTTGAACCTGATTGCATATCATATCATTCATCTAAAACCACAATAGTGCCTAAGCATATCATCCATGTATTGAATGTTTGCATCACCATCTTGAGATGCCAAGGTTAGATCTGGGTTGGTTTAACCGAATCAAGTAGATTAGTGAATGGTTAGGTTGCGGGTAGCATTTTCGGTTTGGTTTACGTATGAACCGAAACAGGATGTTACAGGTAGTGTGAGCCTTCTTTTCTTATTCACTCAAAGAGTCCCTAGTTGTACTGGGGTTTTGATGACCACTTAAGATAATCTGTCAATCATCAAAATTATTAGAAGATAAAAAGATTCTCATTCTAGTCTTCCCATAGTTGTAGTTGGTCTCATTGAAGTGTGGTGATCTAGTGCCCTCAGTTTGCCTTGAATTAAAGTTGTCCATCTTGATTCACTAAACTCTGATACCAATTGAATGTGCCTATATTGGAAAGAGTTAATTAAGATCACTAAACAAACAAGCTAGAGCCCATAATACTTAGACCCTTATGAGATCACAAGATTGGGCAATAACCGATTTAGCTCAAAAAATATACACAATATTAGTACAAATAAATGATATCAAGGCACATAGAGGCCCAAATAAATGTTGTGTATGAGGCAACACAAGTTCAAACTCAAAAGATATTTGTTTTGGTGAATTAATCAAACCATACAAGTTTTCAAGTGATTTTTCTTTGACTCACTTAGTTCTCTAAAGCGAACAAGTCAAATACAAGATAACTAAGTGAAATGTGCAACAAAGTGAATCAAAATAAAAACAAACTCACAAAGAGAGAAGGGAAGAGGGAAGATATAAGAGATTTTTCAAGAAGTTTGGAAATCCTCTTCTCTTCTAGCCTACCAAGTCTTTTAGTTGGATAGGTCTTATTAGCTTCACTATGGTAACCAACTTGTATAACTTATGAGCAACCATAAGGACTCCTTCACAAGCACTCACTAAGTACCAAGGAAGCTTGCATTCCTAACACCCTATGAACTTCCAACGAGTCTTCCTCAACAAGTACCAAATGCCAATGATCCTTACAACTGGCTCCTAACACCTAAATGACCTGCTGAAGTGTCTGCTGATTGTCCACTTGAACTAGCCGCAATCTTCGGTTCCTCTTTGGTTACCAAAGACATCTATCGAAGTCTCCACTCAAGCTTCACTAAACTATTGTTTTTGACTATTCAGATAATCAATTGTCGAAGCTTTTGCTGAAGTCTTTTACAACTTCATCTCCCCTTCTTCCCACCAGGAAGATCAGTTGGTTGTACATATGCTGAAGTTCACCTCATTAGCCTTTGGGTTTGCCTATCTAAACTTTGACTGTCAAACACTCTGCCGAAGTGTCTGCATCACCTCTTTCTTAGTCTAAACCCTCATGCTTCAGCTGCCGAAGATACTATTAAACTTCACGAGACTTCAACTTCTTTGTCTTAATGTTTTGATTTTATATGTTGGTGCATAAGACTCCTTATATATACTTGGAGAATTTGAAGTGTTGTCACATTAAAAAAGTTCAACAATCAATTTAGTCATTATATTTATATTAAAAAATTGTTAATTGCATCCCCACATATATTCCATTTTCTATGTTTGTTTTAATAACAACCATCTTCAAATTATAAATATTATAATTATTATCGAATTGACTTTGAGTTGAGCTACGAATTGAAATCGAGTAGAACAAAACAAATTTCGAGTCGAAACGAGTCGAACACCATAGTGCTCCAACTCGGCTCAGACTTGAATTTAATGTGTTGAGTTCGAACTCAAACATCTTTTGTGTGTCAAATCGAACCGAGCTGAATGTCAAATACTTACATACTAGCTCGTTCGATTATTAGCCCCACGTGACGGGTAGTCAACTATTCAAAATTTTACCATTTATAATCACATAAATCCTAATTGAAGATGCATGCCCCTAACACTCTTTTGGAATCCAGTGAAAGAAAAGATTTTACTGAAAAGTCAACTACTTAAAATCTTGCTGGATTTTATATTTTTTTCTTGCCAGCCGGGCGCATATTGGGAACACAATTCACCAACTTACAATACCTACAATAGACATTCCAGAATCATTTTGTCATTAAACCAGACGAATCTTCTGTTGATGATAGTTTTTTCTCTCTATAAATCAAATTCATGCAACCTAACATTTATCATTCTCTGCTATTCTAGTGTACTGGTTCGTTGGAATTCTCTGAGTAGATTGTTTTCGCGCTCCAAAGTCCAAATAAACTTGTTTTGTCCAGTAATAATGAAACTGTATTCTTGGAAGCAGCCAACATATGTGATAAGAAGAATTGTTGCCCTGGACAATAAAATTGTACAGATTACATTCCTCTCAAGATTTATCTAATTAAGGGAAAAGGCAAATTGTACAAAAGAACCCACAAAGCGCACATTGTCCACAAATAGATACGATGCCAAGTTCTACATTTATGCTCACCATTAAACTCAGTTTCAGCAGCAATTGAATTTTACGTCCCTAATGTCTGGTGATTTGAACAAATAACAATTACGCAAAAAATCTTTACAAGACACTTCTCAGAGTGAAACTAGATATCTAGTTTGGTAATTATTTAAGTAACCAAACACATCTTCCCCATGAAATCATTGAAACCCTATAATGCGACATATCCTCTAGTTAACAATATGCTGCCTTAGAAGGTAAGCCTATAGGACAATTGTGTATAGACCTGACTTGGTAAACTCATTAACATAATGTATGGACACAAACTCACCTAAGAGAATAAGATGATGGCGATGTAGGAGTACCAGAAATTCTACTTGCACCACGAACAATTGCACAGCTGTACAATTTTGAGCAATAACATAATGCAACAATAAACACATAACAGACATGTGGTTATTGGCATAACTAAATAGTATTAACCATGACAGAAAACGAAATTACCTCTTCACACAGACTAGTACTACAGTATGGACAACATAATGATGACTAGAATCGAACACATCATTTATTGGGCTTGGAATTACAGAAGCAAGAAGGCTGCTTGATCTTTTATTTCTGCCAATGCAAAAACTCTCAATCACTACATTTATTGTATTTAGCTATATTATGCGAAAGTGAATAAATTCAGGCTTCCGACCTAGAACAAATCACATTTTCTAGACAAAAAATATGGACAGAACCAGCAGAACTAATAGCGATCGGAATCTCTGAAATTTCGGGTGAAGGACTGAATGACAGGGAGTATATGGTTGTTGGATATGTTCCCCTCTGACAAATGGAATACTGCCATCCAGAAAACTTTTGTGGTCTCATAAGAAATTTCAATTAAAAGGCAGTAAATAATATAATAAAGGGCATTTGATATTTTAGTACCCTTAGTTGCTTGTGAAACAAGATGAACTCTAATGATGGTCCCTTGGTTTGAGGCAGTTGCCAAATAGGTCCCATCAGAGGAAAATGCCATTGCTGATAATGGAGAATTGTGAGCAGTGATCTGCTAGACAAGAAGAGTGATGAAAATGATACTACCAAAACAAAGTAGAATGTCGAAGTGATCTCTAAAAAATAAATAGTTGTTCAACAAAAGCATAAATAACATCACGAAGTTAACATAATGTAAGCAAGGGTGAGAAAGCTTTACGAAAGGGGAATGCACACAAGGTTCATAATGCTAAAGTCAACCAGGAAAACTTAAACAATTCAAATTGACAAATACTGATAGTTCAACATTTCGACATTGATTAGCTACTATTAAGAGTTAAAAATTATCCAAAAATAAATATTCTATCACATCCCCAAATCCGACAAACAGTCGAGACTATGAAGCCGACCTGACAGTGAGAATAAAGTTTCATAACATCGTATACCAGCAGAGAGCCTTTGGATGTACTTGCTGGGAAGGCTAAATAGCAACAATCCTGATTAGGAGAGAATGCACAAAGCCCTGTAACGAACGCCAATAGATAGTCAATGGAAAAAGCATGCCCTGATTGAATTGATTTCTAATAAAGTTGTACAATTAAAAAAATGAGATCATCATAGAAATGGTAAGTCAAAGCTCCAGAGTTTGTGTTTCTTAAGAAAAAGTGCAGAATCAGTATACAAAATAGTTGGCGAGGCATAACAACTTTGATTTGAAACTAATACGATGAACATGAATGCAAAAGGACTTTCGAGTTATTGTGTATTAGGAACAGTATCAATTGTATCCAGGATGGCAAGGCTGTTTGAATCATAAATCATCATCTTCTCTTGCAGTACCACAACAAGCCTGTTAAAGAAAACATGGCCAACCATCCCACTTATTGGTTGGCAAAATGGGAAATAATAATTAAACAATGAAATATTGTGCAAGAAAACTCCATATAGAGTACCGTTTTCTATTTACACGAACGGCAACTACAAGTCCCTCAGTGCAGTCCCTGAAACTGAGTTGAATAAACAAAGTCGTCGGGGGATAAAGATGGCTTCATAAATTAAATTCAAACAAATTGGATGGATAATTAGGGGAAAAAAGAAAGCCGCTAACAAAATAGTAATAGCTGCTGCAAAAATATACAAACGAGGGATCTGTTGCCCTGCTCCGACTAAAATGGCAAGACTTGTGCCTAATAGCATTTCCACAATATTATGTGCTCCATTTGCTACGCTAATAGAAAATATAGAATCACCGGTGAGATTTCCTTACTTAATCTAATATTTAATATTTATCGGAATAAGATCCTTTTTATAAGTGGCAATAAATTATACTATAAATTTTTAATTTAATTAATTACTTTTTTAAAAAAATCTTAAGCTTATTATGTTTTAATTTGGACAGGTTGTTATGTATGGCTATCAAAGCAACCTGATTTTGTGTTAAATAGTAGGCTAAATTAAGGACGTGCTAGACTGGTTATGGGCATATGAGCTGAGGCTAGTAATGGGTTAAGTGTAGGAATTTCGAAGATGAAATTTCTTAAGGTAGTAGATTGTGAGATCCTTCAACTTAGTTTCACATATAATACCTAATAGGGTAAGATTCTGTTTATAAATGAAAATGAATTATACTATAAATCTTTAACTTGGTTGACGACTTTTGAAGAAATAACGCCTGCACTTTGGGCCTAGTCAGTTCGCTCACCGTTAAAAGATTTAACCAAGAGGATGAGTAGTATCACGAATCCTTTGTGTAAGTTATGAAGTGTGTCTCACTCCATATAACCTACTAAAATGAAATAACTCTCAACTTTGTGCAATAACCTTAACTCTTTAACTTTAATCATCCAAATATTTTGAAAGACCGAAATAGATGAAGTAGTTTCTAAACTAAAGTAGATGTGCCCTATCATGCTTGGAATGGATCAATAGTTTGTAGATCAGTGAAAAGAAAGGGCACAAGAAGCATTTCATAAAATAAATAGCAACCTCTGTTAAAGCACAATCGCTTGTATCCGAATTGAAAATCCTGAACCCATCTTTGGTGCCGATGCAGGATCCGCTGCTACACACAAAATTCAAACACCCATATACCAACAATCTGAAAAGGAGATTCATGGCAAAAGCCAAAAAAGATTAATGGTTCTTTTTTTCGTTCTTTTTTCTTTACTTTTCATTTTTTTAAAGAAAAGGGAAAACAATTATGTGATCAAATAAGAACAATGGTAACCCTGCTGTTGTGATTGGAGCTGCAAGAGGACTTTAACAGCTTTGGAGGAATATTAATAAATGGAATGTTCATATACAATTTTGTCTGTGATGTAAGCAAGGGCTTTGGCTGCTCGCACCTCGTACTATTGCTTGGTTGGTTATCTAGCTAGACCATCAACTCTACCTCTTCGTCTTCTTCCTCCTCTATCTTCTTGGAAGTCAATATGTGTTCAAGAGGGTCCAAGAATTAGTTTCTTTCCCGACTTCTGTAACTTTTTCTATAACTTCAATAACGTTGACTGCAGAACAATCATGAGTTGTCTCTAGATATTTCATGGCCTTGAAGATATTAAGCACCATTTGTTCATCATTTACTCTTAAAATCAGTTCTCCTGTGACCACATTAATTATGGTTCTTCCTATTGTAAGAAATGGCCACCCCATCATGAGTGAGACATCATTGCCTTCTTCCATGCCTATTATGACAATATTAGATGGGAAGATGAACTTGTCGACCTTCATCAAAATATTTTCAATTTCTCCATTTGGAAAGATATATGACCTGTCAGCTAATTGTAATTTCACAATAATGGTTTTACCTCTCCTAACCCCAATTTCTCATAGATGGACAGTGGCATCAAGTTGATGTTAGCACTTAAATTTCATAGCACTTTGCATAAAAAAATTGGATTCAATGGAGCAAGGAATAATGAACCTCCTTTGATCCTTTAATTTTGAGGGTAATTTCTTTTACAGCACTACACTACACTCGTCATTCAGTGCCATTAGTTTGAACTCCTCAAGCCTCTTCTCTTTGGACAAAATTTGTTTCATAAACCTTGCATAGCTAGGCATTTGCCCCAATATGTTGATAAATGGGATATTGATAGTTAACTTACTAAAAATGTTCAAAAATTCATGATTCAAGTTGCTCCTTTGTTGCCTTTGTGGATAAGGAAGCTTGGGTCCATACCTTGCTAGTTTAGGTTGAGAAGCTAGTTTCTACACCTCCACCCATTCGTCTTCATTTTCATCTTCATGTATGGGCTTTCTTCTTTATCACTTGTATCTAGCTTCTAATTTTTATAAGGATCGGGCAGTTTCCTTTCAAGTTTGCTAAGTTTGTGCTTGGGCATGAAATCCTGGTGGTACTTGGACTTGAGCTTGAAGTTTCTGACCACCAGTCTGGTTTCTTCCAAATCTAAAATTTGGATGGTTTTTCCAATTTGGATTATAGGTATTGGAGTAAGGTTTGTTTTGTTTTTTGTTGTAATTGACTATGAAGTTGGCTGTCTTTTTTGCAATGGGCATTGCTCCCATGATTGGTAATTTCCACAAAAATCACAGAACATGGCTTGTGTTGCTAGGGCATGGACGTAAGTTTTATTCTCGAGGTTCTAAGTCTGCTTGATTAATGTCGCCATCTGTGTGGATCAGGCATTAAAAACATCTATTTGCATTACTTTTACCACATTTTTTCTTGTTGTCCTATTATACATCATCAATGGAGATTGGAAGCTAGCTTCTCTATTAGCTTGTAAGCTTTATCATAAGTCTATGACATGATGAATCTTCATGCTAGAGCATTAATTATTGACTTGGTTTGGCTATCAACCCATAGTAAAATGTTTGAATCTGAACTTATTGTTGAAGCCCATGATAAGGACAATTTCTTAGTAGGTCCTTAAACCTTTCTCATGTATCATAGAAGGATCCATTCTCCATTTGAACAAATGAAGTAATCTCATTTTTGAATTGCACTATTTGGGAAGGTGAGAAAGGTTTCAACATGAACTTTCTTACCATCTCCTCCCAAGTAGTGATTGAGTTGGATGCCAATGAATTGAACCATAGTTTGGATCTCTACTTAGAGAAAATGGAAATAGCTTTAGTCTAATTGCATCTTCGAACACTTGGTATTGCTTGTCTGAGTCACAAATTGCTACAAATTCAACAGGTATATGGGAATCCTCACTAGGTAGTCCATTGAACTATCCAACTGATTTCAGCATTTGAAATATCACAGGTTTAGCTCAATATTCTTTGCTAGAATCTGTGGTCTTACAATATTGAGATTGAAATCTTTCGGTTGTGGCAGAAATAGTTCTCCCAATGATTTGTTGTTGTCTTGCTCCAACTAGTTTTTATGTGTTGGCCTCACTTGGTTACCCATGTTTTGATTCACGAAGGCTTACTTCATATTGTTTTGATCTACTAAGTTTCAATTGCAAAGATTCAAGTTAGCAAAAGCTTGATCTCCAATGTTCAGATTCCCAAAATTTTGTTAGTTAAAATTCTAAGCCCTGCTTGCCTTCTCTTTCGTCTAATCCTCAGGCAAGTCATTTCAATTTCTAGGTAAAAGAAACAGTCCTTCTGGTTGGTTTTCTTGTATATACTTCCCGAAAACACCAACGACATAAGTTTCTAAAAAATAACTATCACAATGATAAAAACAAGGTAAATCCCCGACAACAATGATAAAAAACTTGTTGCTATTTCAATGCATCGTGCAAGTTAACGCACCAAACAAGTAATAGAGTGATGAGTGGATATCATTCCCACAAGGATTTGATGTTCTAATATACTGGTGATAGCTGGAGCCTGACTCCTCACAGGGTG
>JAURVB010001054.1:0-15485 GCA_033002965.1 Piper betle
GTGGCTCCCAAGATGGGGAAAGTTGTTTCCTCTAGACTGGTCTGCCATTGGCTATGTGCATAATAAGCCCTAAACAGTACCACGAAGGTACCTACTATACTCAGGGCAACGGCTAAATCTTATTTTTGAAGGTAAGGACCTAATCGTGTTGGTGAAGTACAAGGAAAACACTATCTCCCTAATAGACGCTCCCTCACTTACCACATCATATATGCCAAAATTCTAATACAGGGCAAACTACTCTTGCTGGTTGAGGTCCAACTGCATATCTGACCCATTGCATGATTTGTATACCCTAGCTATAACTCATACATCTGCTGTCCTTCTAAATGAACAATTGGCCATCTCATCTGGAGGTCAAAATATCCTATTGTCAGACTCTATCCGTATCCATCCCTAAATGACTCACTAACAATGTCTGAAGATCCCTATAAGATAGCCACTAACACTATCTTGCAATACACATGATGTCAAGTCAAGGCGATGGTATGCAAGATGGCTAGTGAAGTCAATTATCTGCCATCACATCCAAATAATTCTAGTGTGCCTAACTTTTCTCTACCTGGATGATATTACTGTAGCTATATCTTGTCCCCAATCAAGGAACTAACTCTCCTCATAATGCTATGATATGCGGCCTCTATGTAAAGCTAACAACATCCTCAAGTAGTTTTCCTCCTATAGGGTGAGGTAACTACTCAGCCTTTACTTCAACAATAACTCCTCCACTCAGTCAGAAGTAGTGCAATGCACGAAGGGTAGTTGTGAATCACAGACAGTGGTTGTGCATCACGGATGGTGGTAGTGTATCACGGTCGGTGGTTGTGCAACTCGAACTGTAACAACCCACCCAAACCGGACCGGATGTTACTTAATCATATTCATACATATAACGCTTATGCTCTCACATCTTCCATGTCACCATCCACGGTACTCGAGTGGTAAAAGGAATAGTTAACCTAGTGCCACAAATTTTGAAAATGCACTACATTACATAGTACCTTCATACACCGCACTACCTCAAGGTTTAAAGGAGTACTAGTGTTGTCTATACATATCTCTATATCGCTCACTCTCTTATTCGTGGAATCTGTAAAAATGCGCATACTTATATAATTGGCTTAAGGAAGAGGCTTCTATCATACATTTCTAAAGCTTCAGTTCGAAAACCAACAAGGGATCTCATCCTTGTAGTTTTATTAAACATGTGTAGAAACATGGCTAAATAGCCCGACAACGGAGGGATCCGATAAAATACGCTGATATCGTCCTACCACTACAACACGATTAAACTTTACATGCAGGGAGTCAAATAGAGAGGGAGAGTCTGTAACACCCCGATTTTAGTTCACTTAAGAACCTAATTAGAAATATTACGATTGAGTCAAGTCATGTTTAAAGTTGTTTGTCAGTAAGACTCAATTGGTACAATAAATCGAAACAACCTTCTTGGTGTCAAGAAAATGGAAGACACCATTAAATTCACGTCAAAACACATTGAACATAGATAAAAGTAAGCACATAAATAAGTATGTTGAGCTTAAGTGTGTGTAGCGTTTATTGTCCTTCCACCCAAGTTGACTCAAGATTGCAAAATCTATATATATTATATGAAAAACATTAGTAACAAATGTTACTGCTCCAAAAAGTAACGAATGTTACTGCTCCATAAAGTAACTAATACAAACTGACACATGGGTATTCCATTACCCATGAAAACTTATGAAACTTTAAGATTGCCTCATAGTAGGCGGTAAGCAAACATACTGAAACAAATGCCAACTCACATGTGCAGCTCATAATCATATTCATACATACAATGCTTATGCCCTCACATCTTCCATATCACCATCCACGGTACTCGAATGGTAAAAGGAATAGTTAAGCTAGTGCCACAAATTCTGAAAATGTACTGCATTACGTAGTACCCTCATACACCGCACTACCTCAAGGTTTAAAGGAGTACTAGTGTTGTCCATACATATCTCCATATCGCTCACTCTCTTATTCGTGGAATCTGTAAAAATGCGCATACTTATATAATTGGCTTAAGGAAGAGGCTTCTATCATACATTTCTAAAGCTTCAGTTCGAAAACCAACAAGGGATTTCATCCTTGTAGTTTTATTAAACATGTATAGAAACATGGCTAAATAGCCCGACAACGGAGGGATCCGATAAAATAACGCTGATATCGTCCTACCTCTACAACAGGATTAAACTTTACATGTAGGGAGTCAAATAAAGAGGGAGAGTCTGTAACACCCTGATTTCTGTTCGCTTAAGAACCTAATCAGAAATGTTACGATTGAGTCAAGTCATGTTTAAAGTTGTTTGTCGGTAAGACTCAATCGGTACAATAAATCAAAACAACCTTCTTGGTGTCAAGAAAATGGAAGACACCATTAAATACACATCAAAACACATTGAACATAGATAAAAGTAAGCACGTAAATAACTACGTTGAGATTAAGTGTGTGTAGCGTTTCTCTGTCCTTCCACCCAAGTCGACTCAAAATTACAAAATCTATATATTTTATATGAAAAATGTTACTAACGAATGTTACTGCTCCAAAAAGTAACGAATATAAACTGACAAATGCGTATTCCATTACCCATGAAAACTTATGAAACTTTAAGATTGCCTCATAGTAAGCGGTAAGCAAACATACTTAAACAAATGCCAGCTCACATGTGCGGCTCATAATCATATTCATACATACAACGCTTATGCTCTCACATCTTCCATATCACCAGCCACGGTACCCGAGTGGTAAAAGGAATAGTTAAGCTAGTGCCACAAATTTTGAAATTACACAGCATTACGTAGTACCCTCATACACTGCACTACCTTAAGGTTTAAAGGAGTACTAGTGTTGTCCATACATATCTCAATTTTGCTCACTCTCTTATTCGTGGAATCTGTAAAAATGTGCATACTTATACCTCAAAAGCAGCAAGGTCGGATCGAGGTGCGCTAGCGAGTGCTGTGATCGAGCACTGGCGCTAGGCGCTGCGTGCTGATCGGTATTTGGACAGATCACGCTACCGGGAGCAGCAGCAGGCGCGCGCAAGCAGGCGCGCGAGCGAGCGCGCCGAGCGTCGCGCAAGTGTGCGCACAGGCGGACGCGCGCGGGCGAGCGCGCGCGGCATCGGGCACGCACAGGCGAGCGCTCGCGGGCGAGCGCGCGCGAGCGAGAGCGCGCGGGCGAGCGCGTACGGGCGCGCGAGCGGGTGCACGGGCGCGGGCGCGCGAGCGCTGCATGGTGCATGGGCGCGGGCATGAGCGGCATGCGGGTACCGCTGTTCGGTGCGGTACTGGGTCCTGCTGAGCGGTAGCGATGTGCTGGTTCAGGGCGATGTTGGTGGACCATTGCTGGCAGTTGGCCGGTAGTTGCTGCGGGAGGTTGAACCATGTCTGGACGGTGCTGGAGTCGAGCAGGCGGGCGCGACGGGAGGACCAGCGGTGCAGCCAAGGCGGTTTGGGGATAAACATCCATGGACGTGCTGGAGTATCTTGGTGAAGATATGCAGTTATCCAGATTGGGCGTTGCAACAAACTGCTGAAGATAAACTTGGAGGCCGTTGGATGAACCTGGACGGGAGATGGGCTAGGTTGCTGAACACGGTGGATCTTGCAGATCTCTGCAGTTGAAGATGCTGGCAGATTCGGAGTTATCTTGGAGCAGCAGTTCGTGGGAGTATATAAGGGTTAGGCCAGACGTGGAGAAGGCAACTTCTCTTCGACAGACTAGCGGCGTTCAGGGTCGGCATTGGGTGGTCGATCAGGGTCGCCACATACTACTTGCTTGGTTTGCTATTGTGGATGTTCTGAGAATTGTCTATCGGTACCGAACGATATCGTGCAAGTTCCCTGACACCAATCCCCTGATCGGTATCGCAGCAAGTTCCCGGAATCAAGGAACGCCGCTAGTCCGTCGAAGAGAAGTTGCCTTCTCCACGTCTGGCCTAACCCTTATATACTCCCACGAACTGCTGCTCCAAGATAACTCCGAATCTGCCAGCATCTTCAACTCCAGAGATCTGCAAGATCCACCGTGTTCAGCAACCTAGCCCATCTCCCGTCCAGGTTCATCCAACGGCCTCCAAGTTTATCTTCAGCAGTTTGTTGCAACGCCCAATCTGGATAACTGCATATCTTCACCAAGATACTCCAGCACGTCCATGGATGTTTATCCCCAAACCGCCTTGGCTGCACCGCTGGTCCTCCCGTCGCGCCCGCCTGCTCGACTCCAGCACCGTCCAGACATGGTTCAACCTCCCGCAGCAACTACCGGCCAACTGCCAGCAATGGTCCACCGCTGCGTCGCCCAAATCTGCACATCGCTACCGCTCAGCAGGACCCAGTATCGCACCGAACAGCGGTACCCGCATGCCGCGCCCGTTCGTAAGGTCGAATTTTTCGCCTCCGAGTCCCTGCCTGTACGGCATATTCCCCTCCCTGGGAACACTCAGCCTGACACTCAACACGCAATAGCGGGAGCCAAGGCCACAAACACTACACTCGTGTTCGGCCGCAATACGCACCACCGAGGTTGACCCCTGCACGTCCAGCAGATCCTCCCGCTCGGTGTTGCCCTCAAACAGCGCCCTTGATCGATCACCCGTGTCTGGCCATGCACCAGCACTTCGACAGCACTCCTGGCTATCGGCACGCCTTGCCGATAGGCTGTTCCAGGAGTCAAACAGCACCACCACCGCAGCACTGCCCGATCGCCCCACCAGCAACACGCCTGGTAGAGATCGTGCCTCTGTCCCTCTTCGTCTCAGCAACCACTGTCGCCTTGTAAACCTCGACCACGACCCGGTACTAAGGTTCCGTGCCTAAAACGTCAGCCAACGAACACAACACAGATATACGGGGAAACCCCAACCTTATATTAATCTGTCAATACAAGGCATTACAAGTACTCGACTCCTCTCTCAAGCACTCACTCGGCTTGTGGACAGCCCCCACAGCCTCGCCCCCAAAGACCCCAAAATACAAAGGAAGTCACACAAGGATTACCTTGCCCGAGTAACCCTCCCAGTTGCCAACACCAGCAACCTCACAACGTGCACCTTGGATTCAAGCAAGCGTCTGGAATTCCAGCACTACTCCCAGCGCCAGCTGCAGCAACTCCCTCGCTTCTTCCCTCTCCAGGTTGCTCACGTTGCACACCGATCAGCAAGTCTCACCACTCTGAAAACTCTCTGGCTCGGCCCTCCAACCAACACCTCTAGCCGTGCCACTCTATCCTTAAGAGCATCAACCGATCGTGTCTCCATGTGATCGTACCACCAAGGTCTTCTGCTGAATGAGAATGGTCCTTCGCACGTGAACCACGCTCTGATACCATCTGTCACAGGCCCGTTCGTAAGGTCGAATTTTTCGCCTCCGAGTCCCTGCCTGTGCGGCGTATTCCCCTCCCTGGGAACACTCAGCCTGACACTCAACACGCAATAGCGGGAGCCAAGGCCACAAACACTACACTCGTGTTCGGCCGCAATACGCACCACCGAGGTTGACCCCTGCACGTCCAGCAGATCCACCCGCTCGGTGTTGCCCTCAAACAGCGCCCTTGATCGATCAACCGTGTCTGGCCACGCACCAGCACTTCGACAGCACTCCTGGCTATCGGCACGCCTTGCCGATAGGCTGTTCCAGGAGTCAAACAGCACCACCACCGCAGCACTGCCCGATCGCCCCACCAGCAACACGCCTGGAAGAGATCGTGCCTCTGTCCCTGTTCGTCTCAGCAACCACTGTTGCCTTGTAAACCTCGACCACGACCCGGTACTAAGGTTCCCTGCCTAAACGTCAGCCAACGAACACAACACAGATATACGGGGAAACCCCAACCTTATATTAATCTGTCAATACAAGGCATTACAAGTACTCGACTCCTCTCTCAAGCACTCGCTCGGCTTGTGGACAGCCCCCACAGCCTCGCCCCCAATGTACCCCAAAATACAAAGGAAGTCACACAAGGATTACCTGGCCCGAGTAACCCTCCCAGTTGCCAACACCAGCAACTTCACAACGTGCACCTTGGATTCAAGCAAGCGTCTGGAATTCCAGCACTACTCCCAGCGCCGGCTGCAGCAACTCCCTCGCTTCTTCCCTCTCCAGGTTGCTCACGTTGCACACCGATCAGCAAGTCTCACCACGAGAACAAGTACCCAATCGGACCGGTGCTGGAGTCGAGCAGGTGGGCGCGACGGGAGGACCAGCGGTGCAGCCAAGGCGGTTTGGGGATAAACATCCATGGACGTTGCTGGAGTATCTTGGTGAAGATATGCAGTTATCCAGATTGGGCGTTGCAACAAACTGCTGAAGATAAACTTGGAGGCCGTTGGATGAACCTGGATGGGAGATGGTCTAGGTTGCTGAACACGGTGGATCTTGCAGATCTCTGGAGTTGAAGATGCTGGCAGATTCGGAGTTATCTTGGAGCAGCAGTTCGTGGGTATATAAGGGTTAGGCCAGACGTGGAGAAGAGAACTTCTCTTCGACGGACTGAAGAGGGGCCGATTGCGTACTTGTTCTCGTGGTGAGACTTGCTGATCGGTGTGCAACGTGAGCAACCTGGAGAGGGAAGAAGCGAGGGAGTTGCTGCAGCCGGCGCTGGGAGTAGTGCTGGAATTCCAGACGCTTTCTTGAATCCAAGGTGCACGTTGTGAGGTTGCTGGTGTTGGCAACTGGGAGGGTTACGCGGGCCAGCACCACCACCGCAGCACTGCCCGATCGCCCCACCAGCAACACGCCTGGTAGAGATCGTGCCTCTGTCCCTGTTCGTCTCAGCAACCACCGTCGCCTTGTAAACCTCGACCACGACCCGGTACTAACGTTCCCTGCCTAAAACGTCAGACAACGAACACAACACAGATATCAGCCTGACACTCAACACGCAATAGCGGGAGCCAAGGCCACAAACACTACACTCGTGTTCGGCCGCAATATGCACCACCGAGGTTGACCCCTGCACGTCCAGCAGATCCACCCGCTCGGTGTTGCCCTCAAACAGCGCCCTTGATCGATCACCCGTGTCTGGCCACGCACCAGCACTTCGACAGCACTCCTGGCTATCGGCACGCCTTGCCGATAGGCTGTTCCAGGAGTCAAACAGCACCACCACCGCAGCACTGCCCGATCGCCCCACCAGCAACACGCCTGGTAGAGATCGTGCCTCTGTCCCTCTTCGTCTCAGCAACCACTGTCGCCTTGTAAACCTCGACCACGACCCGGTACTAAGGTTCCCTGCCTAAAACGTCAGCCAACGAACACAACACAGATATACGGGGAAACCCCAACCTTATATTAATTTGTCAATACAAGGCATTACAAGTACTCGACTCCTCTCTCAAGCACTTGCTCGGCTTGTGGACAGCCCCCACAGCCTCGCCCCCAATGTACCCCAAAATACAAAGGAAGTCACACAAGGATTACCTGGCCCGAGTAACCCTCCCAGTTGCCAACACCAGCAACCTCACAACGTGCACCTTGGATTCAAGCAAGCGTCTGGAATTCCAGCACTACTCCCAGCGCCAGCTGCAGCAACTCCCTCGCTTCTTCCCTCTCCAGGTTGCTCACGTTGCACACCGATCAGCAAGTCTCACCACGAGAACAAGTACCCAATCGGCCCTCTCTTCAGTCCGTCAAAGAGAAGTTGCGTGGCCAGACACGGGTGATCGATCAAGGGCGCTGTTTGAGGGCAACACCGAGCGGGTGGATCTGCTGGACGTGCAGGGGTCAACCTCGGTGGTGCGTATTGCGGCCGAACACGAGTGTAGTGTTTGTGGCCTTGGCTCCCGCTATTGCGTGTTGAGTGTCAGGCTGAGTGTTCCCAGGGAGGGAATACGCCGCACAGGCAGGGACTCGGAGGCGAAAAATTCGACCTTACGAACGGGCCTGTGACAGAAGGTATCAATGCGTTTATGAGTACTGCTGGAGTGGGAGTTTTTCCACACCTGGGAGGTATACTGATCATGAGCACGGCGGGTGCAAGCTTTGTTCGTGGCAGTGGGAGGCCTTCTGGGGTCGAGAGCCGCACTCTTACTGGCGAGCACTTCTCGGCAATGCAAGTGGCTCGGGGGTGCAAGCGAGGAGCCTCGACTTATCTTGCTGTGATGAGAGAGGTCCAGCCGGATCACGGGGTGGTGGTGCCGGACGTACTGTTGGAACTGTTGGAAGGCTATTCCGATGTGATGCCAACTGAATTGCCAGACGGGTTACCTCCCAAGAGGACGATCGAACACCGGATCGAGCTGGAGCTAGGGGCAAGAGCACCAGCGAAGGCGCCATATAGGATGTCGCCTAAAGAACTCACAGAACTCAAAATCCAGCTAGGGGAGCTGCTGGATTCGGGAAAATTCAGCCATCAACTGCACCGTATGGGGCGCCAGTTCTATTCCAGGAGAAGCACGACGGGTCGATGAGACTATGCGTCGACTACCGGGGACTGAATAAGGTGCACCATCAAGAACAAGTACCCAGTTCCTTTAATTGCTGATCTGTTTGACAGGCTGAGTGGAGCGCGGGTTTTCACTAAGCTGGACCTGAGGTCAGGATACTGGCAAGTCCGGATTGTGCCGGAGGATGTGTCAAAAAACAACTATGGTCACAAGGTATGGGTCTTTTGAATTCCTTGTGATGCCATTTAGGTTGACAAATGCGCCAGCTACTTTCTGCAATCTAATGAATGATGTGTTTCATGATTATCTGGATAAGTTTGTGGTTGTGTATCTGGACTGACATAGTTGTTTATAGTGAGTCCATGGAGGAGCACCGTGGACACCTGAAGCAGGTTATGGATCGCCTAAGGGAACATCAACTCTTTGTGAAGAAAGAGAAGTGTGAGTTCGGCCTGGAGGAAATCAGTTTTCTCGGCCATAAAGTTGGTCAGTGGGTCGGGTGCGCATAGAGGTATCAGAGCTGAGTTTCGGTGAAAACTTGGTCGACGAAGCATCCTGTGAAGAAGTTGCACTATAACCTTCGGGGAGGGTTCTCCACATTTACCGGTGAGATGGATACTCGATCCACTGATGCTCTCAGAGAGAGGGTCGCACGGCTGGAAGTGCTGGTAGGAGGGCCTACCAGTGATGGAGACGGACATACCGCCTTCGACAAATTGCAGTCTCTGGCAGAAGGGTTGTGGGACTTGAACACTCGGTTTACCACTTGGGCCGAGTCCAGCCAGGTGCGAGGTGAGACGGCGGAGATGGGAGATCTCCGGGCTGCGGTTGAGGAAATGCACGCAGATGTGGCTTTGCTCAAACAAGTGTGGGTAGCGCGGCCTCAGCAGGGTATTGCTGATCGTGTAGCAGAAGAAGCCGTTCCAGGAAGGCTCAAGGTGCCCGAGCCAAAGAAGTTCGAGGGGACCAGGTCGGCCAAGGACTTGGAGAACTTCATCTGGGACATGCAGGAATACTTCACTGCTGCGAAGGTTCCCGAAGATAGACAGGTTTCGATGGCCAGTATGTTTATGACCGGTGATGCCAAGTTATGGTATAGATGTCGCGCCGAAGAGGATGAAGCAGCTGGTCGACACCGGATTGAGACTTGGGAGTTCTTGAAAAAGGAGCTTCGGGAGCAATTCTCTCCAACCAACACTACATGGTTGGCGAGGTCTCGATTGCAACGGTTGAGACAGACAGGAACAGTTAGGGATTACGTCAAAGACTTCAGCTCTTGTCTCCTCGACATCAAGAATATGTCGGAGGATGATAAGTTATTCAACTTTATCAATGGTTTGCAGACTTGGGCGCAGATGGAACTAAAGAGGCAGAAGGTACAGGACTTACCTGCAGCTTTGGTGGCAGCCGACGCACTGGTGGATATTAGGCCAGGGCCAAGCAACACAGACGTGGGTCCGACTAAGAAACTCCAGGGTGGTCAGGGCAATCAGCGGGGTGGCGCGAGGAAGCCATCCAGAAGGCCGAAGAAGAAGTTTCAGAACTTCAGTGCAGGGAACCAGGACAGGAAGGTAGCTGATCCGAAGAAGTCTGGGTGCTTTCTGTGCAATGGTCCGCATCTGGCTCGAGAGTGTCCAACCAAGGGCAAGCTCAGTGCCTTGGTGGCCGAAGCAGACCATGACCAGGAGGATGCGGGTCCTTCTGCTCGAGCATCTACCCTTCAGATACTCGGGGCATTGAGAGCTGGAAGGGCAGCTTCAGGGGGAGCTGATTTGATGTTTGTTCCATGTGTAGTGAATGGGAGGAAGGTTTCAGCCTTGATAGACACTGGGGCAACCCATAGTTTTGTCTCCAAGGGGATGGCTACGGAGCTGGGGCTGAAAACCGGGACCAACACAAGTAAGATCAAGGCAGTGAACTCACAGGCGAAGCAGGTAGATGGCATTGCTAGAAGTGTCAGACTCAACCTGGGAGAATTCGAGGGCCGAGTGGATCTCATGGTCATCGAGATGGATGACTTTGGTTTGATCCTCGGCAATGCGTTTATGAGTACTGCTGGAGTGGGAGTTTTTCCACACCTGGGAGGTATACTGATCATGAGCACGGCGGGTGCAAGCTTTGTTCGTGGCAGTGGGAGGCCTTCTGGGGTCGAGAGCCGCACTTTTACTGGCGAGCACTTGTCGGCAATGCAAGTGGCTCGGGGGTGCAAGCGAGGAGCCTCGACTTATCTTGCTGTGATGAGAGAGGTCCAGCCGGATCACGTGGTGGTGGTGCCGGACGAACTGTTGGAACTGTTGGAAGGCTATTCCGATGTGATGCCAACTGAATTGCCAGACGGGTTACCTCCCAAGAGGACGATCGAACACCGGATCGAGCTGGAGCCAGGGGCAAGAGCACCAGCGAAGGCGCCATATAGGATGTCGCCTAAAGAACTCACAGAACTCAAAATCCAGCTAGGGGAGCTGCTGGATTCGGGGAAAATTCAGCCATCAACTGCACCGTATGGGGCGCCAGTTCTATTCCAGGAGAAGCACGACGGGTCGATGAGACTATGCGTCGACTACCGGGGACTGAATAAGGTGACCATCAAGAACAAGTACCCAGTTCCTTTAATTGCTGATCTGTTTGACAGGCTGAGTGGAGCGCGGGTTTTCACTAAGCTGGACCTGAGGTCAGGATACTGGCAAGTCCGGATTGCGCCGGAGGATGTGTCAAAAACAACTATGGTCACAAGGTATGGGTCTTTTGAATTCCTTGTGATGCCATTTGGGTTGACAAATGCGCCAGCTACTTTCTGCAATCTGATGAATGATGTGTTTCATGATTATCTCGATAAGTTTGTGGTTGTGTATCTGGACGACATAGTTGTTTATAGTGAGTCCATGGAGGAGCACCGTGGACACCTGAAGCAGGTTATGGATCGCCTAAGGGAACATCAACTCTTTGTGAAGAAAGAGAAGTGTGAGTTCGGCCTGGAGGAAATCAGTTTTCTCGGCCATAAAGTTGGTCAGGGGTCGGTGCGCATGGAGGAATCAAAGGTCCGAGCCATTGCCGAGTGGCCGGAACCGACGAAGGTGACAGAGGTGAGAAGCTTCCTAGGTTTGGCCAACTACTACCGGAAGTTCATACATGGTTACAGCCATGTAGTGTCACCGTTGACTGATCTGCTGAGGAAGGGACAGTCATGGGCGTGGACGGGTTCATGCCAAGCAGCTTTTGATGAGTTGAAAGCAGCTATATCTTCTGAGCCGATACTGAAGTTGCCGGACTTCAGTCGACCGTTTGAGGTGGTGACAGACGCTTCAGACAAGGCAGTCGGAGGAGTACTACAGCAGGATGGGCATCCTATCGCTTTTGAGAGTTGGAAGCTGAAGGACGCTGAGACGAGGTACTCAGCGCATGAGAAGGAGATGCTCGCAGTGGTACATTGCCTTCGAGTGTGGCGAGTGTATTTGCTGGGATCTAAGTTCGTGGTGATCACGGATAACGTAGCTAACACTTTCTTCAAGACCCAGAAGAAACTATCCCCGAGACAAGCGAGATGGCAAGAGTTTCTGGCGGAGTACGACTTCGAGTGGTTGCACCAGCCGGGAAAGACGAATCAGGTGGCAGATGCCCTGAGTCGAAAGAACATGGAGGTGGTGGCAGCTATATCAGAAATTCAGACTGAGATATTGGGGCAAGTCCGGGAGTTAGCAAGAGACGACCCAGAGTACAAGAAGCTGGTCGACAGGATCAGTGAGGGGCTGATTCGAAAATATTGGACTGAAGATGGAGTGGTTTACGCCAGTGGGGGTCGGCTTTATATCCCTACGGGTAGACTACGGCGAAAGCTAATGGAGGAGTCCCACGACACCCAGTGGGCAGGACATCCTGGGAGAGACAGGATGTACGCTCTAATGACCAGGGCGTATTATTGGCCGGGAATGAAGGCCGATATCGAAGCTTTCGTCAGGTCTTGCTTAGTTTGCCAGCAAGACAAGGTGGAGAGACGACTAGAGGCAGGCTTGCTGCAGCCTCTACCTACACCAACGAGGCCGTGGAGTTCGGTTTCGATGGACTTTGTGTCCGGATTCCCCAAGGTGAGGGGAATGTCGTCGGTGATGGTTGTTGTAGATCGATTCTCAAAGTATGCCGTAGTTACAGCAGCTCCACAGAAATGCTCAGCCGAGAAGACTGCTGAACTGTTCTTTAGGAACGTGGTCAAGTACTTTGGAGTACCGGCAGACATAGTGAGTGATCGAGACGCCAGGTTCACAGGGAGATTCTGGACGTGCTTGTTTGGTCTACTAGGGAGTAAGCTGAACTTCTCTACAGCTAATCATCCTCAGTCTGATGGGCAGACTGAGAGGACGAATGCTCTACTCGAGGAGTATTTGAGGCATTTCGTCACAGCCAGCCAGGGAACTGGTTGGATCTTCTTGATGCGGCGCAGTTTTGTTATAATCTGCATCGTTCCTCAGCAACGGGACTGAGTCCTTTCGAGGTTGCTACAGGCTACCAGCCTCTTACACCACTGGAGGTAGCTTTGCAAGGGCGCGGAGCGAAGTGTCCAGCAGCATACAGGTTTGCCCGAGACAGGCAGGAGCTGTATGAGGATGCGGTGGATTCACTAGCCAAAGCAACACGCAGAATGAAGAGATATGCCGACTTGAGGAGAAGGCCGGTATCATTCAGCGTAGGGGACAAAGTGATGCTGAGACTCACACCACAGATCTGGAAGAAGATCAGACGTACCGAGGTGCACAGGGGATTAGTGCAGCGGTATGACGGTCCTTTTGAGGTGGAGAAGGTGATCGGGAGCGTGGCCTACAAGTTGAAGCTTCCGGAGAGGTACCAACTTCACCCAGTATTTCATGTTAGCTTTCTCAAGCCATTTCATGAGGATGTGGTCGATCCAAGGAGAGCTCGTCCAAGGAGAGCTCCACCTACTGTCCGGAGGCAATATACGAAGCAGGTGGGGAAGATTTTGGCGCATAGGCAAGGTGCACCAAACACCGGGATTGAGTATCTGATAAAATGGAAGGGCGAACCGAGGAGTGAAGCTAGCTGGGAACGAGCAAGGGACTTGTGGCAGTTCGAGAGGAGAATCAAGAAGTACCAGGGAGGACTTAACCCTCCGATGAGGACATCGGATCTCATTGGTGGGGGTGAGCTGTTACAGCCTTAGTCCGAGGACGTGCCGGGTGCGCGGGATTGGGCAGTTGTTCCCATGCATGCCGGGTCCGACACGAGTAGCACGGGGCTATTCGAGTGGTGAAACAACTGGTTGAGGCTAACACGGTGTTGCAGTTGCAGGTAACGAAGTGCCGAGCATGAGTCAGTCGGAGACCAGATAAACCTCAAGATGATCGAGACAGGTGCTGGTGACCGAGCACTTGGGCGTCGATCATGATCGAGCATTGGTGCCGAGAACCGAGCGCGGGGACTCGAGGTTGATCGCTGCGTGCGGATCACGGAGTGCCGGTGTGCGCTGGTTCGATGCTGGTGTGCGATCGCTAGCGCGCGCGAGCGAGTAGCGAGCGTGATCGAGCGCTGCCGAGACTTCGGTGCAGCGTGCTCGAGCATTGACGCGAGCGTGGGCGAGCGCTGCCGAGACAGCGGTGCAGCATGCGCGAGCGTGGGGCGCTAGCGGGATTTTGATCGAGCCATGACCGAGCGCTAGCGAGCGTTGCCGAGACATCGGTGCAGCGTGCGGTGCGACTCAAGTAGCGAGCAGGTAGCGGTAGCGAGGTGCGGTATCACGCTACGTGACCGAGACCTGGTGAACGAGCATGCACGAGCAGTGGCGAGCACATGATCGGTAGCGAGGGTCTGGCTGCACCAACATGATCGATGGATGGAGTTGATCGGTACTGATGGCTTATCGGTAGCAGGGGTTATCGGTGGTGCGTCTGGGACGTGCACGAGGTTGCTGGATGGTCGAGCCGAGGACTTGGGTCGAGCCAGAGTGGTTGGACGTGTGCTGGACTTTTGTTTGACGATAGAGATGGGGTATATCTTGATCGTATCTTGGAGAAGATTGCAACTGAATTCAGAGATAAGCATGGCGAGGGTTGGATTGAATTGAGACGTCAAGGAAGTCCAGGTTCGTGGAAGATCTTTGGAGATAATCTGTTGGGAAAAGATTCTACAAAGATTACGCTTATATATGCTGGATGGAACAACGTGAGACTTAGAAAAAAGAAAGAACTGCCGAGAGGGGTCTTGGTGGAGCGTCGTGATCTGTTTTGTGGAGAAGACGGAAACCTCAACAAGCAAGTTCGTGGAGTGCTGCAGATCGATTCCGGGAATCGATTCTTCACGAGTTCATCGGCATAGGGTTGCTGGTCGTGGTGCTGTGTTTGGAGGTACGACGTGGTTCTTCTCATAACCTAGTTTGCATTACTTGGTTGAGGGTTTTGCATGTAAACGAGTAGGTCGTGGGTGGCTGCTCGGGGTTGTGATTTCGTGAGGACAATTGTGAGCGTGGGTGCTTAGTTCTCGCTACTCTTCAGGGGAAGAGTTGAACACCGTGGGGTTTGCATGTCCATGGTGTAAGCGATCATAGGGGTGATTGCTGTATCCTTGTTTTGTGTTTAATTCAAGGTTGGAACAGGGGTTCCGTAATTGTGGTGTTGGCGTCTGACTTTGGGTGCTAGCGGCGTTCCTTGATTCCGGGAACTTGCTGCGATACCGATCAGGGGATTGGTGTCAGGGTCGGCATTGGGTGGTCGATCAGGGTCGCCACATACTACTTGCTTGGTTTGCTATTGTGGATGTTTTGAGAATTGTCTATCGGTACCGAACGATATCGTGCACTGGGCAATTTGGGTGCTGGTATTTGTGTTCGGCGTGCATCGTGTTTTGCAGGAGCGCAGGGGTGTGGCTTCGGGTCTCTTGCAGGAGATCGTCCCGCTACACGTGTAGTGGGGTTTCTGTTGCGTACTTTGAAGGGAGGCTGGTGTTTCGGGAGCGAAACACGCCGCGCGGTTTGCTGTTGGGGCGAAAAATTTTGTCCCACATAGAGCGGCCCGTGACAGAGGTATCAGAGCTGAGTTTCGGTGAAAACTTGGTCGACGAAGCATCCTG